>JALLPH010001431.1:0-10118 GCA_036939855.1 Cyclotella choctawhatcheeana
TTGCAGGCTCTCACCTCCTCTCTCGCCATTCGACTGACGCCATTCAACGCTCTCCGACGACCCCAACCATGCGAAACGATTCGTTCGTCAACCCAACAAACAACTGTGAGAGGCGTCGGCTAATCAGACCATCCCCTGATCGAGTGACAACGACGCTCTCACAACGTTTGACGCAAACCAAACATTCGCGTCTGTCTGCAATCAACGCTTCTGGAGGAAAGTGTTTCGACGAGTAAGACACACGATGCATGGCGGATGTTAAGAAGGCAGAAGATGCTCAAGAGTATGCCATTCCTTTCTCGGCAATTCTCCTTGTGTACGCTCGATTTTCGTCAGTGTGGGAAACATGGGATGAACCACAATTCTCTAGCATCCAAGGTATGACGTCAACTGTCAGGAGTCGGGAGTTAGATATGATAAGTATCAGCGTGGTGTAGCATGTAGACAAACCAAGGAGTGACCACAACATAATATGGTCATGGTATAAGATACTAATAGCGAGGAAGGAGAGGGAACGAATAGTTGAACGTACACAATAATCTACTGGGTCTTCCAAACAAAGTGATTGATTGTAACAGGAATGGTGTACAGTGCTGTCTGCTGTCTCTAGTAGTATTGTTAGTAAAGTAAGAACAAGGCAAACCAGTGCCTTAGACAATGATGCAATTGTGATAAATATTGCTGCAAACATACATATGAGACCCAATATTGTGATCAGAGATGACAACAACGAAACAATCAAAGTAGCTATGACAACTACTTATATAAGTAAGACATACTTATTGTCAATAATCTACTCGATTCTAGCGTTCTAGATCATATTTGCACTCCTAGTTTAGGCTAATACAACCACATTTACAGAGGGATTGAATTAACATGCAATTTACTAGTAAATTTATTGGAAATTTTAAATATTGAGCTAATTGCAAAATTTGCAACAATTGAGCAACCATAGCTCATGAAGTAGAGGTGCTATGAGTGCTCCCTCTTCAATTCTCTACTCCCAAAAGTAAGGAGATGTTACCTGATGAATTTGGGGCAAAAGTAGATTTTTTTTAGTATGGGCCATTTTACTAGTGTTGCCCCCCATAACTGTGAGTTCTTAATTATTCTTATTTTATGAAATGTAATTTCACGCTCAATTGATTTATTCACTGTTTAGATGGCAATGTGAGGACGCGAGCTCCAAGAAAACCCAAGGGTCAAACGAAAACACCCACAGTCAATCAAAATACAACTTCGCAGGTATTCGATGGCCACATTAAAGTTGATAGGAGACTGCTAGTAGGGCAGGTCCCACCTTATTTGATGTCAACCCCCAAAATCAGTTGTAGATATGGGATAGGACAAGTTGAGATTTGAGAAATTTGGGAGAGGAATCGTTGTTTTCAGTTAGGAAGAAGGACTATGTAGTATTTGATCCGAGGAGTCTAAAGTGTCTTCTAGACTGGTATGCTGCGCATGAGTCAAATCCCTATCCAACAAAGGAAGAGAAACAAGATCTGGCTCTGGCTATCGGTCGAACTGTACCACAAGTCAGTGCCTGGTTCACAAAGCACAGGCAGGATTTATCAAAGCAGAACGGGCAGAAAATCTTAAATGAGTCTTGGAGGTTTCCCGAGTATATTAATGATCATCTCAAGAGGTGGTGTGAAGATCATCAGCCTGATATGAGGCCAACGCAGGAAGAACAGCAGTCGCTATCTTTAGCCACAGGACTTTCTACGGATCAAATCATGTCCTGGATCAAACGTTACATTAAGAAGAAGAATGAGAAAGGCGAGAAAACATCTGAACGAGGTAAACACATTCCTCCGCACGTAGTTGCTTGTCTCCAGAAATGGTATGATAAGCATTCAAATCCATACCCGACGAATGAGGAGAAACAAGAACTGAGTGTAACCACAGGGCTTACAGAGAAGCAGATCGGAACTTGGTTCTACTATCAGAGGAAGAAACAACATGCAGTTGGAACCAAACAAAAGCAGGAGAAGGAAGGCGACCGTTTGTCAAATGGTAAGAGAACAAAAGTAGATAGTATGAATGGGCGTATATCGAAGCGTGCTCCGGATGACATCGACATAATTAAGGACAAATCCAAGGAAACGTATAAACTTACAGCCACACCAATGCACACTCCTCGTGATGTGAGGAATCCAAAGTGTTTTCTTATTGATTGTAAAATTCCAGCCGTACCAGCACATGCTCCTCATGATGTGAGGAACCCAAAGTGTTTACTTTACAACTGGTACACCGAACACAATCCATACCCTACGCGTGAGGAGAAACAAGAACTGGCTGTGGCTACTGGCCTCACCTTACAGCGAGTCAGTACCTGGTTTGACAGGGAAAGACGTAAATTAGGGAAAACGAAAAAACAGGGTATTACAGGACCTCTCGAGGTAGTCTACCCAAAAATACTCGACGAGAAGAATCTATCGCCAACCCGGCTTCAGGTGGATAAACTAAAACTGGTTGCATACGAGATTGACACGGTCTTGGCTGGACATAGCGAAGGGCCAGTCAAAGGGAGAAGAAAGTAACAAATGCAGAATTTTAATGTACAATTAAATACCAGTCAGAAGGAGGAGAAAGTAACGAATGCAGAATTTTAATGTACAATTATTGGTTACCTGGTGATTTGGATTCATGCGATTTTGCTACTTCGGACATGAGTCTTTCCGTTTGTCATTGAGTTTTCAATATTAAGATAATATATGTAGTAGTGTGTGCAGAAGTGGAAACAAGTGCACTTTTAATGTAATCTTGCACAATCTACTAATACAAATTTAATAGGCCAAGTAACGGAAGAATCAGCAATTTCAATTGATAGGTTTCAAACCATCATCATATGACCAATCATGATCACCCAGTATTTAGTCCAATGACTGAGACAACAACGATCTCATAACTTCCTGTGATGGCACTTGAACCAAATCATCCACCGGTAATGCTGCATCCCATTCAAACGTCTTTTCATTCAACAACGATGGATCTCGAATGTATTGATGCTTATTCCTCCTCCAAGGACAGGGAGGTATCGTCCGTAAGGCATTCGGGATATAATAACCAAATGCATTCCCGAATCGATAGGTTATCAATCCGGTAAGTATAACCAGTAATCCCGCCACATCGGAATCATGCAACGGTGTATGTCCCGGCATGAAGGGTAAGGCAAACGCTATATTCCCAATGGGGACCATTACGGTACCTGCCAGGAATAAGATGTTGGCACTCCCATACTTTAAAATGTACACAATGAGAATGTTGAAGCCTACGTTGAAAACCAGGAATAAATTGACATACAGGGGAGCCAAATAGCATTGATCATCAGGATGACATCCATTGGTTATAGTGCCCTCTCCCAGGTAACATGTAATACCATCCATAATGTTGGAAGGCAGTTCAGACGGTGATATTGGTGGATTTGAAAACATTCCAGCGGGGAATGCCAATGGGAAGGAGAATAGAAATTGATAGAATGCCACCCAACCGTTTAGATAGATTGGATCGATATCTACCGAGTTGTTGTTGTTGTTGTTGCTGCTATTGTTGTTTGATAGTATGATTTCCTTGTATATTGATGATAGTGTCATGGGTACACATGCCAATATGGTAACAATGGACCACAGAAGGAGTGTCGAACTCGATTCCGATGATGAATTATCGGCAGCGTCTGACATTGGTATCCATTGACATATAGAGCCATCGATATTGGTCGAATCATCCATTCCCGAAGATGCACTATCTTGATTGTCTTGTTGCAAAGTATTTGTGATGGTAGTAGTAGCAGTAACGTAGTCTCGAACGAAATCCAATAGACTACCCCCGTCATTATTTGTATTTGTCTCCTCACCTTTGGTACGATGGGATAAACAACCCACCTCGTCAACCTCCACAGAACACACGGTGCAATACTCGTCTACATTATCCGCAGTAGCCTCGCATGTATAATCACCAATATCATGCCTCTGAGTCAACAAAGGCTCGAGTACCACCCCAATACCCAAAAGCACCACCACAGCCCCAATGTATTGATAGGGTCTATACCTTTCACCCTTGAATTGATTAGACAGTATCATGGAAATGGGTATGGCCGCTTGGGGGACTAGTATCAACAACGATCCGGGTAAATACACCGCGGCAAATGTCATTAGTAGACAGGTTACGCAATCCAATAGTCCCAATACGATGAATGGTTTTTTATTCATGGAGGATACCTCGTGGGGGATGGCATTATTGAATAAACCAAAGGTTGATACGGGAAGGATGTAGAGGAAGCAGAGGGGGACGTAGATGAAGTTTTGGAGGAGGTTGAGACTGTTGGGATAATTGTACATTGGCTATATTAGTTGAAGATATTGAGAATTTTTGATTTTTGAGAAATGATTTTGTCAGAGGTTTATTTCGTTGGTGCATGAAGTGTGTAAGTACGAATGTGCGAGTGTTGTGTAACTCACGATGGCCTGCAGCTTTTGGAATATCTTGTTGAACGTGCCAACAATCAGCATTAGAAAGAAGCTCAGCAACAAGTTGGCGTTATCGTGGTCTTTACCAACCCCATCGGTATTATTGTTGTTAGCAGCAGGATCTACAGCGTGCTCGTCGTCATCTTCTTTGGACAGCAAGAGAGGCTGCGATAGACTCTTGCTGTTATTGCCTTCGTCATTTGAAATGAAATCGTAGTTGAGCGACGATGATTGCATCATCTCATCTTCTTCCAAGGAACGATGACGGCGGTGTTCGGGTGGCTCTAACTCGAAATTGTCGGCAATCATTGCGAGCAGACTCATTGTGCGATTCGAGAAGTTCAATTCTATCCGTAGATACTGATATTGCAGATTATTATTTGTTTGCGCATTCAATGAAAGTGTCGGTGAAGTAGCATTGTGTGTGTGTTATGATGATGTGTTATTATGTATGTTGCTATGCTGTCTAAATAAATAATAATGTTGCCGTCAAACAGAATTGAGAATAAGAACATGGTTGACAAAAAGAGAAGAAGAAAAGGTGTGGCAACTTGGCTCTCTCTCAACGGAATTGTGATGAGTATCTTTTACATCATGGATACCTTTCCAATACGTCATTAGGGGTATGGTAGATAGATACTTACCCTTCTACGTATGATATCTACCATTTGATTGTGGCTGTTGTGATGTGAAGGAGAGAGACAAAGTTCATACATGTCAAATCAGATTTCAAACAGAAGTATTTATCAGTGGTGGTTGCTTGTTTTTTGTCCCGCAAGCCAACAATACTTTGTAGTAACAATAGTGAAACTGCATGGCACATACCATTCTGTTCTTTTAGGCCCACTCATCCGGACTCCAGGCTGGTTTTTGAGTTTTAATTGAGTCCGTCAATGCAATACATACTATTTCCTATGCAATCCTCCTAAAGCCCTTGGTGGATTAATCATCCAGCTGTTAACATTTCTCTTTCTCTTTGAAAGCTCTCTTTCTTTTCTGTTCACTGTGCAAATGATCGGTTAATGTTAATCTGCTTATACTTAAACAATATTTCATGTATGCTTCATCCACCAATGTCCACTGTTTCCACTGTTTTTACCAGTAACGATATTTCCCTTGGATCTGGTGCTGATTCCAGCCAGAGCACCCAGCCATGGTCATATTCATATGAATATGATGACAAGAACAGGGATTGACACAAGCACTGCAAATGCAAATTCTTCAAAATATGAAATATGTACACTATAATTACTATTCCAGCAAGAATGCAAGAAGAAAGGAGAATTAACAGGTTAGGTTCTGACACACATAATTTTTTTGATGAGATTAGAGATACCTTTAAAAATCACAAATGAAAATCATGTAACTATTTAATTGAAACCATCAATGGAACCAATACGTTGGTTTCAGAACAAGGCAACAATTCATCGATGGTAAGTTAATAGATAATTTACTAGTTTACTACACAATCAATAATTCAATGCAACTATTCAAATTTAGTTGTTAGACATTTAAACGATACACAGAGGCAGCACAGCACAAAAGCGCAGGTGGGTGTGTAGTGTTACACAGATAGTCTGGGTTCACAGTTGTGTTTACTGAGGGAAGCCAATCGTGATCATACAACCTACTAGAGGGGCGGTGACATGCAAAAACTGTGTATGATGGCAGATGAAACTAAAAAAAAATGGCAATGGGTTACAAACACAAATTGTTTGGACCTCCAAAAACTTGGCCTCTCTGAAAAAAGATAATGATGAGGTAAACAAGGTAATTTCCTGTTAAATTCCACTAAGTTCCGCAGCTGCCGCTTTGTACTGTTACCACTGGAACTGCAGTATCGCTGCACCATCTAGTACAACGACAATGCCCATTGGAATGTCTTGTTTCCTTCTCTGATATTAGATGACACATTGACGTTCTTCTAGCTGCTCCAGAGCACCGCCTTCTTCGTGCCACAACTGGTGTGAGGATCAGTCAGCAGCGTGGCAAAGGTACCTAAAAGAGCTTTTATTAAATTGTTAGTGTATTTCTGCTTGTGTTCTCTCAGGGGAGAAAATTCGGGACATGTTGTTTCTCCCCCCCTGCTACATCAAGTCAGTATCTAATGAGTTGAAGTTTTACGAGTCACGATCCGGGAAGCTCATCAGCAGGGTTCCTTAGAGAACATCAGAAGAGACCAGACACGTCAGGCTGTTTTACACGCCATCGTTCTTTGCGATACCGTCTCTCACAGCTCAAATTTGAACTTTGCCTCTTATTTTGAGTCACAGACTGCGGGATCCGTTCTTCTGCTTGATGGTTGTCGACGCAGTTTGAGGTCCGATGATACTAGGGCCTTCTTGCATTTGCACGCATTGAGCAACGACACCTAACCTTCACATCATGGGAGACGAATTAGTATTAGACTGCATTCCGGAAGAGGTATTTGTTAAGATGCAGCAGTCCATTGCCACGGCTGCACCAAGCCAAACCGCCAAGGCTAAAGTTGAGGTTGATACGGTACACCATCAGAACTTCGATGAAGTCGTGCAGACTCTATCACTCGCTGACTTTGAACAGCTTGTGCTAGCAATCAAATCCAATGAACAAGATCGCACCAATGGCATCATTACTGCACTACAAGCCCAACTAGCGGAGCACCAATCTTTGTTAAATCGTTTAGATGAATCCGAGACCGAACGAGAGAAACTCGCTGAACACAATCGCATTTTGGGGAAAATGACCTGCATTCAGAATTCACGTATACATGATCTCGAAGCACAAGTCGTTGCCCTGAAGCTTGAAGTTGCTAATGAAAAAGCAAAGGTTGACCATGCAAATCTCAATGTGCATCAACTAACAGCCCGCACCGAATCACTCGAGAATGAAATTCAAAGTCTGAAGAAGATGATCTCTTCAGATGAAGAACAAGTTCACTTTGCAGGTTTAAAAATCCCAGGAACTAATGCTACCAAGGCTCTGTTATCATCAGTAAGAGGCAAACGTGCGTCCTGGGATCTTTGCTCCTCTATAAGAACTAACTGCACTGAGACAAGTACGACATCCGAAGTCACGGAAACTAGTCGTGGTGCCCTTGCCCGTTCTTTCACTGCAGTTCAAACATACAGGAATCTTTCAGATGCACTAAAAGAGAGCGGCGAAGAAAGTGATTCGGAACATGAAACAAAAGTAGAAAGGAATCTTAAGAAGACGACGAAAGGATGGACGAGTGAAAGAGTAGTAAGAAGAAATAGAAAAGGACGCAATGATGACTACTACCACAAATCATTTTCAGGTTAACAAGAATTTGATTTGCTTTTAAGCCCTCAATTGATTCACTCTAGGTATTTGTATTAGAATGTGTACCATATCGATGATGAAATCATAATAAATATCAATGCACTTTTGCACTAGTTAAAGTACAATTATTAATTGCTTTAGACAGACAGTACACAATGGATTCAGAAGCCAACCTACTAATAAATAAGATTGCAGCAAACTGCCATAATATCAAATTCAATGAATCGGCCTACTTATGTACTTTTATATCACATATTTCCTTGTCTCGTCAACCCTTAACGTCCAAGGAACATTTACTTTCATTTAAGGTTGGCTCAAGGAAGATCGGCGTTCAGCAAGCTGCTGAAGAATTCGAGGAGCGAGGAATAAAACAGAAGTCGTGCTTGCGAACGTATCTAGATTTACCACAAGAGTTACAAAACGACAAAGATGAAGTGTGTTTAACAAGTAAGTTCAAGTGTCATTGGTGATGTGTTGTTGACATGTGATCCTATGATGTAAAAGAAGTGCTGAGGACTAGTTCTAACTTCATCAAAACATTATCTAGTCACCAAATCCACGCAATACTGTCGTTACGATTGCGATGTTGATCGAGTGATCTGATAAATTTGTACTCTGCAACATGAACATCCCAGCTTTTTACGTTCACACAATAAACGTTCACACGTCAACATGTGGTGGTTCCCGAGAATAGGTGAGATAATAGATGATACGTCAAAATCGGGCTG
Source organism: Cyclotella choctawhatcheeana (assembly GCA_036939855.1). Lineage (NCBI taxonomy): Eukaryota > Bacillariophyta > Thalassiosirophyceae > Thalassiosirales > Thalassiosiraceae > Cyclotella > Cyclotella choctawhatcheeana. Next base: position 8,480 of record JALLPH010001431.1, read on the forward strand.
CAGCTTTGGGATACTATCACACGTTATGCTTTGCTATCAGGTGCAAGTCAGGTGCAGTTGAGCTTTGATACACTGCAGATTAAGCATAACATACGCACGAAATAGTAAATAGTGGCAGTGTCTCATCGTCACCGACGGCCGTTTCAGTTTGATAAAAAGGTCCATCGCCGCAACACACACATCCGCGTATCCAAGGTTCTCTCATAGAGGTAAAAATGATGGCGTGACGCGTGAAGAGATTGGCTGGTAGATCAATGGCACCTTCGGCCCAATATGGATCTATTGGGCGTTATGGCGTCATCATGGGCGTGTCTCGAGGTGGAAAAAAGATTCAAGCTATTAGAGACAAGGGTTCATTTTAGTTTGGGGTTTAGGTTTAGGCGACATGCGACACAGATGTTTTTTGCTCCAATAGGGGGAACCTGTAACATGTCGAATAAATAATTGGGGGCGCAGTGTTTGCCCTCTAAAGCAATACGTCATTGGCGCCGAAGAGGAATCTCTCGTCGTCCATCTTCCCTCTCTGATGAGATGTGTCGGTCCATACTCTGAGCAGTTCAAGCATATTGGGGTGATTATCGCCGCGCTACAATCGGTTTATTTGTTATACTATAGCCGCGCTGTATTATACCATTCTTATTACCGTCCAGACTATCCATCATCAGTAACAGAGACTAGAAAAGTCATCAACAAATCACAAATAAATCGGCAAGATAATATGCTGTCTCATCATCCATCATTGGCCATCGCAACACGTTTACACTTAGGACACGCATCGCACCCCCCTCCCACACAACAATTAACATCTACACTAACCAATTTTGCCAAACTCGCTTCAGATGTGCACGCCAATACTGCAATTGTAGCCGTGGATGCCGAGGAACGAATAGAGGGATACAATCTAGTCAGCGAGGTTGAAAGTTTATGCCAACAGATTAATGACGATGAGAGCCGCAGCGATGATGAATGTCATTTGCAAATATTGCCGGTGCAACCGTGGGGTAAATTTGTTCCTGCACTAAATGCAATTGTTGCGCAATCGGTACGGAATGATGCACAGTGTTTGTTACTTGCTTCTGCCGAAGTGAGTATTGACGGTGATGTGATGGAAACGATGTGGAAAGAAATGATTTTGGATGATACGCTAGTTGTGGGTAAGTTCAGGCGAAGATGCCGTGTAGAATTCATTTCACAATCCAAAGATATTCGCTGCTCACAAGATGTATTTCAATTTCATTCCGCACACAACCATCAGGAGCAGTATTACAAGGCCATCATCATTCTCCCCCGACAAATTCAGAAACAGCGGTAGAAGTTGAATTGGCAGGTAGAACAACCCCGTGGAACACATTTGCTCTATGGAATTTACACAAATTATCGTTAACTGGCTTTCTTCAAGTGTCCGAAGGATTGCACGGCGACGAGGGTATAGCCGGTATTGAAGAAGTCTGCACTATTGCCACATTACAAAAGACTTTATCGAGTGAAAAAGCCAAGGCAAAGTTGATACAGGTACAGCCTCCTAATGCGGTTGTTTGGGGTCAGGATTTTTCTGATGATGAAGCGAGGAGAGAATGGCATGAGAGGAAGATGCAAAGTAAGGAGACGAGGGCGAAGAAACAATTGGATTTGATGGGGT
>JALLPH010001432.1:0-10167 GCA_036939855.1 Cyclotella choctawhatcheeana
GGTCAAGCTGGTGTGGATTGCTTGAATTGATCATAAACATAGTGAAAAGGACCCTGTATAAGCAACAAATACCCAAAATATTGACACAATTTGTAAAAAAATTACGTTTAAGGTCCAAAATATTTCCCGATATTCCTCTCAAAATTAAAACATGTACAAATAATGCGCAATATATATATATAAAATTAAAAGTAACGCATGTCAACAAACCAAAATAACCACTTAAAGTGATTTTATGAGTGAAAAACGGCCAAAACGACATTTTTTAAGCATTTTTTGCCGAAAAAGTACTTTTCCGGTCAAATTTTTTTGTCAAAATTTTTGTACATACTCGCACACACCAACTCTAAATACCCCTGAATTTTTATGGAAATCAGAGGACTTTCATTTTCAGAACACAATAGTATTGTGTTCTGGTCTTGTACTGCTAATGCTAGCTCCGTAGGGTAACGTGGTACATCTATGTGTGAGTTCATGAATCCGCAGGTTAATATACTTTTTCTGAAGACGTCCATATGAATTGTCTGTTGATGCTCATTCCTTTCTTTGACTCATAGATCTGGTCCATTGCATAAGTGCATGCCATCTTCATTAGGTGGTGGTTACACTGGTAGAGGTGAAGGAATATCTCATCTTGAGCTTCGCAGCCTGGGCATTGTGTGATGGTTTCATATTTGCCTATATACAAATCGACATTGGATGTTGGGAGAGTTGAGATACTGTGAATTGCTTCAATCAATCCAAAAACACTCCATCTTGATGTGAAACGTATAAGGTACTACTGGAGCCAAAATTGTCGCCACCACCCACAACTCAAAATCCAGGTTGTGTCGTTGGTTATACGTGATGAATTCAAATCTTAGCCTTGCACAACCATTCATTATACTTATGGTAAGAGAATTGAATTGAAATGGTTGAGATGCTGTGAATTGCCCAAATCAGTCCAAACTCACTCAACCTTGGTGTGAAAGGTGGAATACAAGTAAGACAACTTTGACCCCACCCGTGACTGAAACACACCTTGTGGTGACTATTTTAGAGCCAACTCACCAATCTCAACCTTCTCCAACCATTCATCATACTTATGATGAGAGATTGTAATGGTTGAGATACTGTCAATTGCTTGAATCAATCCAAAAAAGGATGTGGCGTTGGTTAATATACATGATGAATTCAAATTCAAATCTCAGACTTGCACAACCTTTCATTACATTGGAAGGGTTGAGATACTGCCAATTGCTTGAATCAACCCAAAAACACTCCATCTTGGTGTGAAACGTAAAAGGTACTACTGGAGCCGAAATCGTTACCACCACCCACAACTCTGGATGTGGCGTTGGTATTACATGATAAATTTATATCTAAGCCTTACACAACCATTCATTATACTTATTGTAAGAGAATGGAATGGTTGAGATGTTGTGAATTGCCCAAATCAGTCCGAACTCACTCAATCTTGGTGTGGAAAGTGGAATACAAGCAAGACAAGAACTTTGACCCCACCCGTGACTAAAACACACCTTGTGGTGAGTATTTTAGAGCCAACTCACCAATCCTAACCTTCTCCAAGATGAGACTTTGTAAGGGTTATACATGATGAATTCAAATATAATATTTGCACAAACACAAACATACATTATTAATCATTATACTTGCACTTGTTAATTGTCATTTGGGAGGAACATTCAATAATCTGAAGATTATATTGATTCCTCAATGAAGTATCGTTCTAGTCAGGATATATTAAGATCTTAGATCTTAATCCTCAATGGCAACAAAACACCTCATGGTGGTTTTTGTGTTTGCTGTAGACTGGAGCGTTGGGAATTTGGCCGAATGACAGATTCTTGGCGCAAGTAAAATATCACAGAGAGGTAAATAGAGTACTTAAAAGTACTCTATGAAACTGGCACAATTCTGTTCTTTTTAGGGGGTTGCCAAAGGGTTGGAGACAAATGCTGATTCCTATGCAATGTCACATGGGATTGCTTGGCTACGTCAAAATTTAGAATAACCTACATATTCTCAAGTAAAAATTTGACTCCAGATGTTGACCATTCTTTGGATTGTTTCCTTTTCCGTTCACGTTCATTGTTAAATTGAATTGTCAATTGGCTTATATGATATCTCACATACGTAGAATCAGTACGAGTGGATCTCAAAGAGCAGAGAGGTAAGATGGAATTAGGATTGACTTTTTTGAATTGCGGAGGCGGTTGATGCTCCAGTACCCAGATAACATCGCGGATACCATCATTGTTTATAAGCACCAACAACAAGTTGACAACATAACTGGTTTGAGAAGGTTTCAAAACATTATATACGTGCCCAGAAGACAGCATTAGCATCCATAGGGGTCAAGTCACTAGCTACAGCTGTTTCAATTTAACTGAATGTGTTGCCAATTGGGTTTGAAATTGTTACCAAGCTGAACCATTTCTTTTGCCAAAGTGGTATTGGCTTGAACATATCCCAACTCTTTTCCAGCTCTGGAAAGAGTTGGGATATTGAGACATTCACGGGGATCAGGAATGAGCGTTTGTTCTAATTACTAAATATAAGGTCAGATATGATAAAAATAATACAGAAATCTAAGACTGCAACTGATAATGATCATCGAACTACCTAAAATTTGGACGACATAAAAATAACGGAATGGCAATGTCTCGTGAGGTCTAAGGAGCTGAGCGGCCACGATGAACAAGTTCGTCTTCCATCTCTGAAGTTTTACCATATAGGTATTGGATAGACTCAGACATAATATCAGTCGAGCTTGTATGAATTTGTAACGCCAAACGAAGATCATCCATTTTCTGTTCCAACTTGGTAAGTTGTTGGTCGTACTGTTTATTTTGAGCGCGACTTGAGGTATGATTGTTGGCTGAGTCCTGGTTGCTCACCCCATTGAGTTTTATCTCCACATCACGCAGTTTGGATTGAAGATCAATTATATCCTTTTCGTGACTTCCAGCAGTATTATTCATCGGGGCATTAATTTCTTTGTCGTTCTTGTCATCATCAATTGACCACGACCTAAAAATACTTTCACATGTTGTGTCTTTGCTGCTTTTCGAGACAGGGGCCACTTCAGATGATAGAGTTTTCCCCATCATTCTTTCTAGTGTATCAGGGCATGCTACCTCCATAAAACCATAGAGCTATTAAGCGAAATACATGACAAAAATATAGAAATAAGCTTGGTGGATGTAATAAAGATGAAGGCTGACACAAGTTACTTGCCTGTTCATCAACATCCATCAGAAACAAAACTATCACTGCATTTGTAACTAGCTCAGGATTTGATCGGGCGATTGCTATATTGTATACCGTGGATGAATAGAGCGCTGTAACCGTGATCAAAATCAAAAGCAGACCAAAAATGAAAAACCTTTTCCTGTGTTGGATAAATAAAAGGGGATAAATAGAAGGTGGGGAATATAACAAAGAAGAGAATTACAATAAAACGATAACAAGAAAAATAGCAAACTCACCTGACTTTATTGTCAGGCTTGGAACTCATAAGAATCAGCTTCCATCCTTGCATGAGGTCCTGAGATGGGAATATATAAGAGAGTTGCTTACAAAGAGGAATGGGATAGCAAGCAAATATCGGCGATGACTCACCTTTCCTAAATGTGAGAGCATCTACATATCACAGAGCAGAAGTGATTTATAACAAAAGATGAGAATACTAAGCCATGATTGAAAAATAAAGAAATACCAACTCACCAGCACTCCAAAACACAACCAACCTATAGGTGTCTGATCAGCAAGATAATTGCATTCTTCAGAGTTACGAGGACATCTCCAACTATAGGTGAAGTCACTCTTGTCATCTGAAAAATCTGATGGATGATAAAGTATAGGCTTGTCAAAAGAAGACCAAACAGACATGTAAGATGTCACAATATACAACATACCTTTTCTAGCTGCCTGAACGAAGAAAAAGAATACATAAAACTGAAATGCCATCACACTTAATGCAATGAGCCACCCCGGTTTATTTGTAGTCAAGAAAAAGCCGTATACGCTTTCATTAGCAATTGTTTCGAAGACTTCTTCCTTTTCTTTGACAATTTGTTCTCTCAGTTCTTTTGGACACATTGGTTCTGTGAAGTATCTATGGATTATGACTTTCAGTGAAACCACCAATAACAGAACCAACGTGAGAATGCCCAACAACATACAAAGCAATGTTTCATAATTTAGATTCTGAAAATCCTCAGATGTTGTGTGGCATCCTCCTTCTATGTTGCAACACCTGTTAACATATATTAAGGGTAAGAAGCCAGAGAGGCAATGGATCGAAGTATGGATAAGAGAGGAAACTCACATAGTGCAGTTACTACAAGATAGCACATCCTCAAAATCTGTTTAGGTAAAAAAATTAGTTAATGCAATAGTTGCACAGAATTTGTGTTTGATATACTGGTTTCCCTCACCTGTTGGTACACCGCAGTCCGATATAAAAGAAGAATCATCAGTCATGAGCTCGTTGTTTAAAATGATTTCTCCTGTCAGCCTATTTGATTGAAAATGTGCAATCTCAAGATTTTTTAGCTGTATTAGCTGAACTGGCAAATTGCCAGTCAAAAGATTGTAGCTCAGTCTTAAAGTATTGAGGTTGACAAGTCTGCTCAATGCCTCCGGGATGCTTCCTTTGATATCATTGTCACTTAGATCAATTCTTTCGAGTGAAGAGAGTCGGCCAATCTTCTCACTTAGCCTTCCTGTAAAGGCAGAGAGGACTTAGTTTGAGACAGAGACTATTGAGCAAACTTGTATCAATGTGACAATGAGGTCCTTACCAGACAACCCATTTGATTTGAGGATTAACTCAACCGGTTGGTCAGCATCATTGCATTTGACTCCATGCCATTCACATACACTTGTGAACTGCTCACCCCAGCCTGTGCTGTTGGTCCATTCTCTTCCTTTTGCTGTAAAAAGTGGGAAAGCATGAGAGAGAACAACAAGCCAATTCTTAAATAGAAGAGATGAAATTACCCACCATCATCAAAGAATTCTTTGAGCGCATTGCGTTCGGGTGGACAGAAAATTGCATCATATTTTAGATCAAAGACGTTTGAGTCTGAATTCAATAAATAGCAACATAATCAGGTGAGAAATCATATCGTTGATACTTGTTCAATTTCATACATCAATCTTACCACTATGGCAAAGTCCAAGAGGAGCATAATTCTCCCTGCAAATGTGATAGGTAAGTGAGTGAGTTGTACAAAGAGCTGTTTAAGAAAGCACTGTACTCACAATTCATCATTTTTGCCTAGGCGAATGGTCCCTAGTGTAAAATCCATAAATTTTTCAGGGATGCCTCCAGACAACTTGTTTTTCGACAGATCAAAGACCTCAGACACATCTGGTGACATAAAGTTGTTGTGAGTCTAGAGCAACTTTCAATTCGGTGCAGGGGAGTCCAATTTCTCACCTGAAAGTTTTCCAAGCTCGCTATGGATCATCCCAGACAAGTTATTATCCGACAAGTTGAGCATTTGGAGTCGAGGTATGTTGCCAATTGTTTTGGGAATCTCACCCGTAAGATAGTTGCCAGATAGATCCAATTCAACAAGATCCAGCAAGCTTGATAGTGAAAGAGGAAGCGGGCCAGAAATTCCACCAATGCCCTTGCTCTTCTGTCTGGCAAGGTGTAACTTCAACACACGGGGCATACTTCTACTGAAATCTGGCATTAAACCAGAGAGGTTATTATCACTTGAATCGAATTCCTCCATTTTGAAAAAGCTTGGCAATTCTATCGGCAGTTCTCCAGATATTGAGTTATTCCTTGCAATGAGCCGTTTCATATTAGGAGGGAAAGAGTCAAAGAAACTACTTGCTTCATTGGCCATGAGATTCGCAGACAAATCAACTGCTTCAATAGAGTTGTATGCCTTCCTTGACTTGAGTACATATCCCAAAGAAGTGAACTCATTGTTGCTAAAGTCAACAAAATTTATTGAGGGTGCAACTAAAACATCGGCAATGCCATCCATTCGATTGTTGGAGAGATCAACTGTGTACAGTTTTCTATAGCGATAGAATGCAAGACTATCAATGGTTCCTTGGATGAAATTATCAGCGAGGTGGCTGATTAAGAAGGGAAAGATATATTATATGAAAGAGCACTCAAACTAAATGCAAACACACAGGATGCGGGACACTTACAGCTCGTGGAGCTCAAAACATCCAACCAAGGCTGATGGAGACTCTTCTCCCAAGAAGCTCAAATCACCGGTAAGATTGTTACCGTTAAGATTTATAGAGGAGACACGACCATTAGTGCAATATACTCCATGCCAGTCACAAAAGGGAGCGTCGGTTAGCCAACCGGTATTTTCATACCAGAAATCACCATTTAAGGATTTATACATAAGTTGTAGCCCCTCTCTGTCATTCATTTCACTTGAGAGTCTAGTCAAGAATGTATCTGACATTGGAGCAAGAGGAAACATAATAGTAAGGGGTCTGAAGAATCTTATGCACGTAAATACAGTAAGTGACAAACTGAAGAATAGTAGTAGCCTACCTGATGTTGAACACCAACCTAGTAACTTCTCACTTTTGTAACCAACAGTCGATGCCCAGTTATAGAAATCACAGTAGCAGAAGGACCCATATTGAGGGTCCTGGGGACAACAATCATCTACCCCTTTTTCACAAATTGCTTCCCTTGGGTTGAGAATACAGCTGCACATAAAGCCATTGCTTATTAGCATGAATGAGATTGAGCAGTAGGAAATTATACAATCTAAAGACTCACAGTTCTTCCCAATGCTTGCACTTGCAACTAGCATCAGCATCAGTTGAACATACAGCTTCTGTGTATTGTTTGCAGTAAGGATACTCCCCATTTTCGTCTACTTCGTCATCTTCAATTGTCTTTTTGCATTTCACTTCGGAATATTTCTGGTAACATTCATTTCTCTCAGTATCATCATCTTTTGCTGCACAACAGTAGTCCAAAGCTACACCACACATTTCGGCATTCCCTGCGTCACAGTCAGGCTGAATCCTGCACTCACAGCTAGTGGCAAGACTGCCAGCAGTGTCGCTTTCACTGGCACAACATGCTTGCAGATCACATTTAGCACCCGTCGCAACACAAGACCAGTCGGTGTACAAACAGTCACAACCAAAATACGTATCCAAAGTATTCCCATTGACAACAGAATCAGTGAATGCTGCATTGGCACATTCAAAGTAAGGACAAAATGTTTCGTAGTTTCTCTTCAATTGCTCTGTCTCATAACCAGCACCAAATCCAAGATGGAGATAGCTTGATTCTGATTGGCATACTCCATTGAGTGCCGAAGAGCATGTTTCACTGAACCAATTCTTCCTATTTCCGTCAATGTTCCATTCCGCAGACGTTACGTCGATCTCTGTTCCGTTATTGAAACATTGAAGGGGGGTAAAGGCATCTTTCAAGCAGCGATCAGAGTCATTATCTGAACAATTGATCAACGCAGAGCACTCGAGATCGATCCCTGTTAGGTCGAGAGGCAAAGTGATGGCTGTGTCAAACTCATCCTTGAATAGGCCACCACAAGTTATCGCCTCGCCCTCGGAAGAGAGAAGAAAATGTGCCTTCCCACCCGAATTGAATCGAAACGTATAAGATCCTTGCTCAAGACAAATGCCACCCTCTTGAGTAATATCGTCAATGATAATCTGATTATACAGTTCATTTCTTGAATGGTTCTTGCTGGATATTACTGTCCCGTCTGCAGAGCTTAAAGACCATTGAACAGGGCGTGATCCTTCAGGAAATTCTCCTATCAAAGAAGGTAGAAAAGAAACTTTTAAATCGATGCAATCTTGATTTGGATCTTCTATCTCGGACGAAGAAGTAACAGCTTGGCCATCGTTGAATAAGCTCGATGAATTAGAACTTTCAGAATCTGATACCGTGTTGTTGTTCGAATCAGCATGGATGCTACTCGAGTTGGTTACTTCTACTTGACTGCTTGTGTTGGCTTGCTTTGTGAGTACTTGTGATGGGGGATTATTCATACTGGGGTTCACGTAAGGACTTTGATGTCGACGAATCAATTCACCATCACCTGGGCTGTCCGCCAATCGACGTGTAGGATGGAGAGATGGAATGGATTGTGTGAACCCCCCATTACCTTGGAGGATGAGACCCAATAACAACAGCAGTACAGGAAGGGCACGTGGAACATAATACCCCAAACGACGAAAGGCCCCTTTTGAACTAGAACCTTGTCTATGACCCGAAAGTACAGTATCCTCGGATTCATCGTCGGCATACGGAGCAGACAAAATGTTACACGAGACATGCACAGAACTCTTTTCGCAGGTTCCCCTGACACATAACTCGAAAGAACACTTCCCGATCACTTCCAGGCCCAAAGGGGTAGCCGAAGATAAAGGCTGTCCTCCTCTATCACTTCCGAGATAATTACACAGGCACGACCACCCTCCATTCCCATGTTCGCCGTGTTCGTCAGCGTCATTGACGAATCGTATCATCAGTTTGACTTGATCTTGAGATCGAAATCTATCGGTGTCAAGACAGACATTGCCAAGCACAAGTTTTGTGTGTCTACGAAGGGCTATCTTGACGGGCTGATCCATATCTACTAGATGAAGAACCAGAGATGAATTCAAAGTCGCATTTCTCGATGGCTGATGGCCGCCGGCTGTTGAGATGGTAGCACCTCCACTCATGGTTCGTTCTAATTCTTATCGCCACGACAAAGCAACAATATTCGTGTATGTGAGATAGTATTCACGTCAAAAGCAATCGATTGGTGGTCTGTTCATGTCCAAAAGCAGAATACCGGGATTAGTGTTCGGCAGCTACTGCCGTTCAAATGCTGCGCTGCTGCTTCTGCACTGCCGTCAGCACAGAAGACCAACATCACATTATTATTTGTCACCACACATCATCCATCTGATGAATCTTCCGTGTTGGTTCCGCTCACAACACCGCACCGTAATGGGATGTTGGGAGTCTGATGTCGAACCTTCTGTGCTTTAGTACTGAGCTGCTGCCGAGTCTGTGCCGAAGCGGTACATGAGAAGAGAAGATGATTGGAAACATTATGTACATGTCCGGAAATGTCCGTCGATGTTCGGTGTCCGATACCATACAGGAACTTGTTCTAGTCATTGAGCCTCAACTTATAAATTGTGGGCGTGAGAAAGATACTTTATTAAAAAATGTGTAAAAAAGTTGTAAGCAACTATGATGCACATCACCGTGCCCCCTAAAAGTAGTCTTTCGAAGGTAAATAGGGTTTAGTTTTGTTTAGTTAGGGTATTTATGCTACTATGTGTAGTAAAGTATCTCAGACCTTCTTTATGTCAGTAGAGATGTGAAGCGTAGTAGTAGTCTATCCACATACACATACACTCTTCTATGGTATGGTACCGTAGTTCACACAATAATCCGCTCAAGTGCGAGCACTGGACCTTGGCTCTTCTTCCTTGGCCTTCATTCCTTGGATACGAACCTAGTAGACAAGACAACAGGAAGAGAGGAGACTGTGTGTGGTGCCAAAACTGCGGGTTTAAACTTGTTTTGAACACCAGACCACATTTCAAACTCTCGAAAGACTGCCCATTGGCTATGGTGGAATGGTGGGAAAAATCTTAACTACCTAACAAACCCTCTGCAACACCTAACGTAGCATGAGGGTGGTCGGTGGTCTTCCAACAAAGAATGAGACGGTGAGTTAGGACTCAACCTGACATCGCATTATTTGTGTGGTCCCCGTGAATCGTGAATAGCCCTGTCGGTTTAGGGAGCTGGGGCGCGTCCCCCTTGTACAACCATACCCTAAAGCAAGGCGAATAAAATAACAAGGAGCTGGGGGCGCCGTCCCCTTAGAGCAAAATTTATGCACCCTAAACCAACAGGGCTACCCGCGAATCTCTCACGCTTCGTCTGCCCATTGCCACAAAGATACACACCCATGAACTCAATTTCCTATCTATTCATACATGAAAACGTACCTGATATTTTTTCAGGAAGAAATTAGGTACTTTATGTCTTCGCGGCCAGATTCACAATAGGTATGTTTTCAAGAAGTACGTACGTTTTCTAAGGCAAATAGGGTAAAGTAAACAAGGAGGGCAAGGTTGCCCTGGCAGATAATGGAATGGGGTTGCGGAAGTTAC
>JALLPH010001433.1:0-13563 GCA_036939855.1 Cyclotella choctawhatcheeana
TGTCCCCCAAAACTTGATATCCACTCTCCGCGCAAATCCCGACATCAAGCAAGCAATGAAAGGAATGCTCCTCGGGATTCTTTAGCGTCTCGACTGAACGATTGTCAAGAAGAGTCCCGCGTTCGATGCAAAAGTGGTCCATCACATATCCCGTGATGCAGACGCTATCTCCAATCCGCAAGGCTGCGTCGGCTTGATTCAAAGATCCCAGCTGAGATAGGATTAGTGCGGTTGCTTTTAGAAGTAATTTCATGTCGTCGTTGTTGCTGTTCTTGTGGTTGTGGTTGTTGTTGCTGCTGTTGTAGTCGTTGACTTCGATTTATGAGCCCAGTCTCATAAGAAAATGAAGCAACCATATTGCCTGATGTTGTCCAGGCAATTGCCTAAGATAAAGCTCAGGCAATACCTCAAGATGATGTGCTCAAGGTTGAGCGTCGTTCGAGCAATACAAGAAGAGAGAGAATTGGAGATTGGAGATAAGAAAGAAAAGAGCTCAGGCGTGACTAACATTTATAGGGGGCTTCAAACATCTGCAATCTGCAACATACTCATCTCTAAAAATAACTAGATAAAGCTCAGAGTATATCTTTAAGAACGCCCACAAATGAGACGGCCCCTCTTGACAGATTTGCGGGTAGCCACTTGTTTATCTCCATCATCTGTCATCTGTCTCCCACTCTCAATTCAGACTTGCTTCACAAAACTCAACTCAAGTAACAACACAATGAGAGTCAGTTCCCTCGCCATCGGCCTGTCCATATCTTCCTTACGTTCAGTCTTTAGTTTTTCAGCTAGGGCACCATCACTTCAGTCACTTCTTGCCACACATCAAAGTGACATAGCATCTCTCAAAGAAATCGCCTTCAGCATATCAGACGATGCAGTCGTAGCTCCGAAAGATGATGTTTTCTACCTACGGTATATCCTCAATGGGTATGATGATGAAGAGGAACGAATAGCCGCTCTCAAATCCAACATTGAATGGAGGAAATCTGATGGTAAAGCTATCGTAACAAGAGCACGGAATGCCATTCAATCTGCAATGGAAGGAGGCAAGTGGGACAACGGACCTATTCAAAATGCGGCACCTCATGGTGATGTCGTACTTAAGTATCTGTCTCCCGTTAATGCAATCACAACCTCTCTGCCATCAGGAGATTTAGTGTACTGTATTCGTGCTGGTAAAATTGATGATGTTGGCTTGATGTCTGCAGTATCAGTTGATGAAATGGTGGATTTCTTCTTGTACTCCAAGGAAGTTAACGCCGCAGTGGCTGATGTACGCAGTGTAGAGACTGATTCACTGCTCAAACTAATCACCTGCAATGACCTATCGGGAGTGAAACTAATCGGAGGCTCATCTTCGTTTCGTAAAAGTTTAAGTCAGGCGTCTAAGTTGGCGAATAAGTTGTATCCATCCCTCAACGGACGGACGCTTATGTTGAACCTCCCAAGCCTGCTTGGTGCATTGGTGAAATTATTCACACCATTATTCGCGGCTGCCGTGAATGAAAGGCTTAGGTTTTCCAAGGGACCTTTATCAAAGGTTGAGGACTTGAGAGAGATTGCTATTGGTGGGAACGGCAGAGAAGATTTCATTAACGATGTTGATAGATTGGCATATAGTGATTAGATATGGCAGATCAAACATCATTCTATTGAGAGGATGGCAATGGGAGGTATTCCCCACAACTCAACACTTATTACCGGAGCCTACCTAACACTCAGTGCAGTGGCTAAGATATAAACTTTTGAAGAGATTATTTGTAAAATTTAACGCTAGAGAGAACATTACTAAGCTACAAACTCTTCATACCAATCATGTATTTCACTCATAGCAACCATCAAATCCTGCTCACCACTCTTGTTTCTTTCTATCTTCAAGGTGCTTCTAATGCCATGAAATTCTGCAGTATCCTCTGCGCACAACTTATGATTACATTCACAATCATGATGACCACTGTACATTACCAAGATGGGCACAGAAGATTGCTCTAAGTATAATGGACGTTGACCTTTTTTTGATAAATCTCGAATGAAATTTCTCTCTTTGATCGCAGACTTAGATTTGAGATTATCAAATACATGTTGATTCTCGGCTTTTGCAACTGCTTGCTCTGTATCATCTAGCATTCTAATCAAATTAGCAGTAGATTCGTTCCATCTCCTAAATGACGAGTCATTGTCACTGTCTCTGCCATTTTCTGGCAGAATTAATGGATCCACCAAAACCAATCCGGCTAAAGGCAGGCTTTCCAAATAATACTGAGCCACGAGCGATTGTATCGGGCCGCGAGCGATGAGTATTGTATATGCCGGTTCGGATATGGATGATATGTCAGTTGACAGGGTGTGTTCCATCGATTCTATTGTTAGATCGTCGTCATTGGATGATGATATATCAATCGATGCAAAATGTAACCCTTGCCGTGGGTAAAAGTTTGTACATGGATCTTTCCATTGTTGTTTGTACAACGTACTTTCAACCAGGACTACAGTTTCTGGACGTTCTATTAAAGCCTCTTCTAGCGGGGGTGGTGCAGACGAAGTGACAAGGCCACGAAGTATTTTCTTGCAGTGCTGATTCAAGGGCGGTATGATCAATGATGTAGGCGGTAGGCGCCGTTGGATCATGAGAGATGAATGATAATAGGCCTCGTACTTAACGTCACAGTGTTATCTTACCTTTTCAAAACCATCGATCGGTAGTACTAAATAGGAAAGGTTCTAACTTTAGTAAACATTACGTCTAACCTTTACAGGTATTTCAATTTTACAGTAAAGAAAACAAATACAGATAAGGCCCGATGCGCAGCGAAGCACTCAACAACTTCTTCCAACTGAACCAAACTGAACAGAACATAAAAACAAGATGATGATCGAACAAACCCTCCTGCTCACCCTCCTATCCACCGCCACGTCCCAACAGCAGCCATCCTGGCATCGCTTCGCCACCAACATCAACTACCGCCTCACAGGTCTCATTGACATCAACGGCGGTGCTCCAAATTCCGATTCAGAATCCGATACGGCCGGAAGAACACCGGGCTACTCCATTCCCGTTGAAGTCCTCACCCTCTACAATGATGACGATGATAAATACTACCAACGCATTAGTTATTATTCGGGCACGCACGTAGAGTATAACATTGATGGTACGGGATATTCTGTTGGCCCGACGCCTTATGGCCATGATTACGGCGTTTCAGGTAGCACTATTTGCTTTCAGGACAGTGAGAGTAACACGAAAGTGCCTTATTTGAATTTCTTTCCGACTGTGGAGCAGATGAGTAATTATTCGGTGGGAGAGTTGGTTACCAATGAGGTAAGGTTTTTCATCTATAACATTATGTGTACATGATTGATATTCAAAAGTACTTAACTTCAAATTCTCGTTGTTGTTACCCATTCAGGCTGGCATCCCTTATCGAAGAGCTACATTAGAATCATCACATGGGAGCCACGAATCCATACCCACCTCGTCTAATATGCCGTCTGATTATGAGTCGGGCATGCCTTCCAACGATTGGTTTGAACTAACATACCAAGAATCACTGCATACTGGTGCAATCTCTTCCAACTCTCATGCAATTCCCTTGATGTGGACCATGTTGGCGCGTAATCAAATCATCAATGCACACACTGAACACTGGGTAATTCGTTATCTGGCCTATGAGGCGATTGATGGTCATGATAAATTGGGCTTGTGGAATGATTGGCTCCAAATGAGTTATCATGCAGATTGCGGGGATGATAATGCCGTTGAACTCGCTGAAGGTCATACTTTGAAGACGAATCGTCTTGGAATGTTCTTTTCGTCATCTTCAGGAGTACGAGAGGTTCAAAGCAAAAAAGCTCCATCTCAATTTGACTCCTTCATGGCGCTTCACAACAAGCATTACTCGGATGAAGAAGAATACCTCAAGAGAAAATCAATTCATGATTCTAATGTCAACAAGATTCAGCAATGGAATCAAGAGCACGCTGGAAAGACTTCATTTGCACACAATGAGTTCTTAGACCTTGAAGTACAAGAGGTCATGAAGTTTCGAGGTGGACATATCTCCGTCCCTCACCTTGACAAGTTGAAAAGAGCAGCAGTCAAAAAGTCCAAAGCCAGGAACAACTTCTTGCGTCTAAGTGATGATGTTGATGTTGATGACTATACCTACACTGTCTATGAAGTACCAGATGATTTTGATGCATCATCTCTTCCTAAGGAGTTCGACTGGAGGACTCATTTGCCTGGCTCTATTTCGCCCATTAAGGATCAGGGGTTTTGCGGATCGTGAGTAGTTTTTGACAAATCGTTTGTGACTGAATCGTTTGCTCAACTCGTACTCATATTTCTTTCAATCTACTCAAGCTGCTGGGCATTCTCCTTCATTTCTTCTCTTGAGTCTCACTGGTTCATCACCAACTCTCAGTCAGTCACACTTCCTGAGCAATTCATCAATGATTGCCTTTGGACTGATGATTCTTTCGGTTGTGATGGAGGTCAAAGTTATGTTGCTGCGGTTGGTGTACTTGAAAGATTTGGTGGTATGGTACCTGTTCGCGATACATATGGAAGTTATCTTTCTGTGGATGGTCAATGCTATGTTGACATTTTAGAAGGTCTTGACATGTTACATGGCCAAGAAAGCTTGCTCTCCCAATCTCAATCCAAATCATACACTGTCCAAATGACAGACTGGGTGATCCTTCCCGAACGCGACGACACAGCCGTTAAACATGCACTACTCAATAAAGGTCCACTGAGTGTAGGGTTCAATGTTGTTGACGAATCACTGTACTACTCAAAAGGTGTCATTGATGTTGATAGTTGTACCGCTAACGCCGCGAATGATTTAGACCATGCCATTAATCTAATAGGATGGGGTGTGGACACTCTAGATGATGGAACGGAGGCACAGCATTGGATATTGAGGAATAGTTGGTCAACTACATGGGGAGATGAGGGATACTTCAGGGTCAGAATGGGTGAGAGAGATTGCGGTGTCTCAACGGACCCTGGATTTCCTGCTGTTGCAAAAGTTGCCCATGTGACTGCAGTTGAATAAGTATGAGATCGAATGTCCCTTTTTTGGGCGAAGATCATGGAAACTTAGTGATTGTGTACTTTATTTAGTGTTAGCAATATTAGTGGAATATAATGGTAGAAATATCAAATAGGTAGTAGATATTAGTCAACGTTGCTCGAAGCTGCCTTTTGATTTCAATCTAATATACTGTCACGAGTCTGAGTCACGACGATGATAGTATTAGCTCCACAACTCTACTAAACTCCACCATATCAATGACACCATCTTCGTTAACATCAAACTCTTCAATCATCATCCTCAAAGTAGAATGAGGCACCGGTCGAAACTGCAATACATCCAAATCATTCATTTCATTTCTCAAATCATCTTGCGCCGTTGTGATTTCTGATTGCACACGCGTTAAATCGTCTATGCTTATAAACCCCTTGTTGTCTCTATCAAATAACCGAAAATACATACCAATTTCATCTGATACAGATCGTTTTCCATAACCTCTCTTGGCCAATATTGAAACAGCCATGGGTAGATCAATCGTTCTGGTCTCTTCGGCAGTTTGTTGATATTCATCGTCGTGTAATTGACGCTCCTCCCAAGCTAAGTCCACCTCACGAGTTATTTCAACAGTGCTCATTCTAAAGCCGAGGGAACGAGTCATGACTTCAAACGAATGGGCATCAATGTATCCATTTAGATTGGGATCGAATATTCGAAATATGGTCTCTATTTCTTTAATGTGTCGGGTTGATAGGCCGTGTTTCGACTCGGAATTACTAGAGTCCAGCGGTGGAAACGGCGATTCGATGGGGCGATGGAGGGGCCGTGATGGGGTTCTTTGTGGCGTCGTCATTGTCTGTTTGGGTTTGGCTAGGTTTGGTGTGTTGCTTGGTGCTTGGAGCTTGGACGGACTTCCTTGTTGTTGTGTTTGTTGTGTGGAGTTATGAACTTTTCTCGGAATCTTCGCTCCGATAATGTGATAAGTTTATAGTGAGTTGCGAGAATCGTCCGTCACGTCCATCCCCGCGCGCAGGGGGCTTCCAATTCCAATCGATGTCTCTTTCAATTTCCAAAACAATCCATCAGCCAACCTCAACCACCGCTCTATCGAAACCTGCTGCTTTAATTCCAGGCAATGCCTCTCTCACGCCGCCGCATCGACTTGGAATCGCTAGCTTCATTCGGAGCCGATCCCATTAACTGTTCTGATAGCACTGATGGCAGCGGTATAAGCCAACCATCAGGTATAAAAGATCTCTCTCCGATAGGCATACGAATACATCAATGGGAAATATCCACCCAAAACTCCACTATTGGAGACGAGAAAGGCATGGAAAAGCTCACTGCTATTCTCGAAGATGTGGCCAATTCATCAACGACTAGTGCTGAGAATGAATCTGTAGATACTGGCAATCAAAAGAGAAGAAGATTGTGTCCTCCCGAAATAACATTTCTTGATGCCATCGTATCATTGAAACACAATAAAATGCACATCAGGTTTAATGCGACTGATGCTTTATTAGAATGGGCCGAGGCTCATCGCTACCTCGATCGTGGTATCAATGAAGGTGAAAATGGCAGAAATGAATGTAGAGGAGTACAGATATTACAAACAAAGGATGCAAAGTCATGGTCGAAAAAGTCATCGGAGGGAACCACCTCATCTCAGTTTTACTACGATTGGACTTTTGCCTCCCCATATGCCGGGTCTATAATACAAACACACGAGGAATCAATCGGGGATACTTCCAGCCGTATTTCTGATATCAACAATCGAACAAAATGGAGACCGCTATCTCAATCCTTGATTCCTTTTCATCTCCTCCAAGATACATCCCAACCAATCTTATTATACGATGATATCTCTCTGTTTGAAGATGATTTACATGACAATGGAGATGTGTCATTGAACATTAAATTACGTGTCATGCCTTATTGTTGGTATGTACTCTTACGATTATTTGTGAGGGTTGATCATGTATGTCTAAAGGTTCGTGAGGTCAGAATGTTCAGTTACTTCGGTAAAGCTGACCCTACTTTACGTGTGGATAAGAATGTAATTTGTAGAGATGTAGTATGGAGAGAGATAATGTGGGACGATTTGTTGAATTTGGGGCTACCTGCAGATCCAGCTAAGTGGAGGGAAGGAGAGAATGCTGGAGACTTTGCGCGGTTGATTGGGAAATTGCCTGTTGTTGAGTTACCTCCTGATTTGCCTAGGTATTCCAGTGTCTCTTTGGAATAACAATGAATATTGGATAAAAATATGCGGATGTTTCGTTATGTTAGTTCTGTGTACATGAGCAACTTTACACAGTTGCTTGAGAGAACCGCTCAATGGCTTGGATTGCGTACGCCAATGCCAACATATAAGTTGTGATTATATAAGCATAGCAGTATTTGCTCTTCATTGGATATCCCGAATGGTAAACTTGGATAAGTGAATCATGATTGCTTACCATACCTTCTCGAATAACTAAATGGAACGTATGTTTCCATTGTCCTAACCTATACTTTCCTCTACACCTCCAGAGCTCAAGTACGTTTCAATAATAATTCCAACAAGAATAGCGATCATGACCAACACCACCAAACCAACAAATGGTATGACTGCAAGAGGAATTAAAAACGCTGGCCAAGTTCGTGGATCAAATGGCTCGAATGGCAATGCCCATTTGGTGTCGGAAGCCACTTTTGAGATGTACGTTTCTGTAGGACATTCGGATGTCGACAGATCTGAGGCATGGCTAATGATTGCATTTGACAGCGGGTGCGGCTCTGATAGAATTGAACCTGTTGCGTTTTGTGGTGAGTCGCTAGGATCTGAAATATCCGGTTCGCTTTCTATCGAGGTTAGAGTTAAATGTTTCATATCTAAGGAGGCTGGGAGAGATTGTATCGATCGGGATAAAAATAGACTGTGTTTTCTGTTGGGTCGAGGAAGGATGCCACCTGTTTCTAAATCTTCGAATAGAATTTCTTCTGACAAAGATGGGTAAATTGTGCTCACTTGTGATGAAGTCAATTGCGGAGATGTGTCAGATTCATTGTGTGGGCTCTCTGAGTCCCACTGCTGCTTGCTGTCATTGCTATGTTGTTGAGTTTGCATTAACTTGAATTGCAATTTCGACCGAACCACATGTTCCTTTTGTTGAGGAGAAGTCTCGTTCTTGTTTTCATGCCGCCGACGGAGGGTCTGAACCTTCACCATGACAGCCTTTTGTCCTGTGTGTAGTGTGTTTCGAATGCTAGCTTGGAAAGGGGGGTCTTCCTTCTTCCTGCTCTTGATCTTGTCGAGTTGGGTTTGCTGATCGAAACTCTCTCAAAAATAGCAACGTAACATGTGTGAAATTCCACACATAAAGGTCTGGTCGCTTTCTTTTTAGATCTGCGCGTCTGGTTACATAGCGTTTGGGGTTTGTGATACTGATCTCTCTCAAGTATTGTGAAACTCCCCGCTTTGCAATCAAGATACTACCAGATCAGAAATATACTTCTCTATTCTTGCATGTGTGTGTCGATAAGAGATAAGCCCATTTTTGTGGGGGCGATGGCGAGGCAATTAAAGGACAATTTTGTCTGAGAGATTCGTCGACTGTTCTCTCAGAGGTGTAAACAGACAGAGGAGGTCTTCTGGCGAAGTGAACGGAACTTCTTGCTCTCTTTGGCTCTCTTGTTTTTGGGCTCTCTTAAGTGGGGCGAAAAAGAACCCGTACACAGGGTAGGGGGTGCTACAAACTACTACAAAGTAGTGTACCACCCTAAAACCCAAAGTGTACCCCCATTTTTTCTCAGGCTATTGTTGGAAGTGTACCCGCCTCAGTATTAATAAAAATCCCGGCTCGACGAAAAATCCCGGTTCGGCCAAAGCTAGCAAAACAACTACCGTGGTTTACGGACTGTAAGGCTCACAAACACAAACACAAATTATTAAGCGGCTCTGGGACCAAAGTCGGAGTCATTGACACATTAAGCGGCTCAGAGAACAAGCTCTTAACAAATTAACCTTATGGTGATAAGTGTAGTGCGGCATTATTCCACCATGACCATGGTAATTGGAGTGATACTGTACTTTACACAATAACGAAGGCTTAGGGACATGACCACTAACACATTAACACATTACACATTAAAGTCAGGCTCAGGCGATCTCGGAGAGCGTTTTCTTGCAAAGTTTTCGAAAATGTTTTTCTCTCTCTAACTGTTTGCAAGGACCGGCCGGGCCGGGATTTTTATTAAAACTGGCGCCCCCTTTTGTGGGTAAGATAGACTATCCCCCATATCCCATATGATACATAGCGCATTATCTACCTTCAATACCTAAAGTGTACCCCCCCCAAAATTGAGCCTAGCATTAGAAAGTGTACCCGGGGAGGGGTACACTTTGTAGCACTCCTTTGTACATTGCCGTTTCCGAGGGGATTTCTTTCTGTGCCAGTACCATAGTCTGCTGGTTTCTAACGGTGTATCAAACCATGGTGCCTGCACATTATCATGGCCATGCCATGCCTTCTGCTTCTGTGCCCACAGCCTGCAGTCTGTCATGTCATGCACCTAAGTGTCACCTGTCTTTGTTGCGACATGTTCAAAATGGTCCATTTGGTGACTGACATTTCAGCATAATATTAAGAAAAAATCTCACGTCTTGGAGACATGTCGCGACATGTCACAAGACAGGTGACACTTAGTCATGCACTACAAGGCAAGGGGGGCACAACAGCTTGTAGAAATGGGCCCTTTCCCAATTCTTCAACTTTTTTTACCACATTATGGCATATAAATATGGCACTAAGAAGGCTTGGCATTATAGCAGACCCTATCTATTGACAACTGGAAATTGAAGTGTTTTCCAGATTTTTTTGTCATACACTTGCACTTGCATACACTTAGAATTTTCTTGAGCATCCCTACCAGGGTTTGCTACCCGATCTTACCCGATTAATTTGACTCCTCGGGTAGGTACCCGGGTATGGCGCGCTGGCCTCGTCCGTGCTCGGGTAGGTACTCGGCTATCTCCACATCTGGTACCAGAGAGATCGGGTAGGTAGTCGGGTATACCCGATCACTCCGCGATCAAGTAGGGTAGGTACCCCGCCAAGCAAAATACCCCTACCCCTCCGTATTTATCCGGGTATAGGGTGTCGGGTATCACCTCGGAGAACGATTCCCCACTTAGAAAAGTGGCGCCCTACCCTTTTACGGTACCCGAGAATTCGGCAAACAGTCGGGTAGGTATTCGGGTATCTCATGTCTGGTATCGCAGAGGTTGGGTAGGTAGTCGGGTATACCCGACCACTTTACGATCAAGTTGGGTAATAGGTAGCCCGCCAACCAAATACCCGTACCCGAAGGCCTTTTACACGGGTATCGGGTAAATATTGGGTAGCAAACCCTGTTCCCTACTATTGTGGCTAAATGCCGTCATGGGATCCATTTTTGTGCAATGGCAAATAAATTATTATTATTTTTTTGGTGAGGTTTCTGGTCTGAGACTGAGAACAAGTTTGGCCACAATTGGAACTCTCTCAGGCATGGTCGTATTTGTCTGTCTCCTCCAACTTCTGCTGTTGATTATGACGTCTTCAAGTTCTCAAGCCTCTCCAAAAATTCGGTGGCGAGTGCTGTGGATTAGCTGCTGCTGTATTCCTGTTCCTATTACATTTTCTTCAACAAGATCTCATGGATCAGAAGTTGCCGGAGTCATATATCAAGGTTTGTTTTTCACTCTACTCTGCTAATTTATCAGAGCTATTCAGTACGACCATAATGAGACATTAGAATATTTGTCAAGCTGAAGTGATAGCAATAAAGATCCAAACACACACAATCTTGGTATGAAAAATAAGAATGTTCTTTTCCAATTCGTTTAAACCCTCAGTTTGGAAGTCGTCTTGGTATGGAAAATGGGGATGTTCTTGTTCCAACATCTTCCCTTATCGTTTGATATTCAGCTTGTTGAGACCACTGTAGCCAATGATTTCAATATAAACCCTTTACTATGCTCATAATGAGACACTGGAACAGTCAAGCTGCATTGATAGAGCTTTGTGTTGACTATTCTAGAAATTTTCTCATAGAGGATTTGCATTATCTCCCTGTCTGTAGATTCATATCATGGATCGTGGGCTTTTTTGAAGTTTGCTAATGAGAAAGTCTGGATTGGAAGTAGTGTGGCATGGTGTCTATCTCTGTCATTCATTTTGTCCGGAACCTTTCTAATACTTGCTAATTTGGAAAAGGATAAATCCTTTGTGGTTTGTTCGAATCAACCTTATGTAATGCCAATGTATTAAGAATTTGTGATATGATAAATGGCCCTTGCGGTTCAAGCATAAAGTTTCTATGAGTTTAGTGAATCAACCGTAAAAGCCTGGCTCCAATTATGAATAATACATGTTTCAAGTTGTTTCAAGTACATTAATGACACGAAGTTGATATAAAATGCAGATTGGATCGAACTATTACTGCCATCTACAAATTTTGTTATGCACAGTCAGTCTATCTCAAATGCAGCTAGAGGATGACAGTATCATATGATCTGATAATATTTCAAACAAATCTGACATTAAAACATCAATATCTATTGTATTTGCAGAAGGGATGTCTTACCATGTGTCTTCTTGCTACTATCGTTGGCTCATCACCGGATGATAAAGCGATAAAAGATAGGCTGATTTGGACGTTGGATAGGGCAGTGAGGGCTTAAAGGAGCCATCATATACAATAGGGTAGCACCATCACCATTATAACCTACCTGCACCGATAACTACTTTCAGCTCTGACCCTGTATTGCTCATAAACACAAGGGTTCCATCCCACGTCTCCTCCAACACCCATCAAAGCATGATCTATGTTCACATGCACATCACTATTGCCATTGCATCTGCTCTCTAGATCATGTGTATGCGTTGCATTGTGTAGCTCCTCCTGGCTCCATAGACTTGCACTGAAGCAAAAGCCGGCATTCTCCTTTGAAACAATCAATAGACCTTCTCCACTAATGTTGAGGAAAGAGACCCATCTGCAATCACATCGATTGCCATTTTCCCCGGGGACAATATAGTTAGTATGCATCTCAGCTGGTGATGAGTTCCATAAACCAAACTGAGCAGAAGCCTTTCGATCTGGATAATTCTCATGGCCACCTCTTCCAAAATAAGACACATGATAGTATTCCGGTCCCAGAAGAAAAGTAAACCCGATGCGAGGTAGGCTAAGTAAATTGTGCAAAAACTGACTTGGTCGCACCGAATAGCTTACATCTAACACATCATCGCATACCTGGAAACGAGAGTCCACGGTCATGAGAACTATGTTTCTTGCAGACAAAGCTAGTGTTTTTGCCTCAATACTTATTCTGTAGTCCTCATCGTCTTCTAGGATTCCAAAGTGTTCACATTTCATCTTGGGGGGATCACTGGCTGAGAGACCTTTTTCATGCCAACAGGTAGAGAATGAACGATTGAGGTCACCGAGTCCAGTGTTAAGATTCAACATCTTCTCCACCTGACATTTCCAGAATGCAAAATCGATAATGATTGGATGATCAAAGAAGCTTCGAACAATTTCTTTGCCACCTCGATCATTATCAGTATCAGCTCTCGTGAAGTTTGGGGATAGGGCCACAAAGATCGTCTTCTTAGAGGAATCAGACAATCTGAACCCAACTGAGCCATTCTTTTTGTCAAATATAAACTCGTGAGCAGAGGTTGAAATAGTTATGTGTGAAGCATTCTCATCGACTACACAAGCTTTCGCCTTTGTTGATTGCTCTATCTGATGCCCTTCGTTCTCGCTTGTCTTAAACTTGATTGGAAGCTGCTCTGTAACAATTATATGCTTTTTTTTGCACCATGGAGTATCACGCTTGGCACGCCCCGCAAGATTCAGCCAATACTTTTTGGGTAATCTGGTGACAAAATTGTCTTTCTTCAATCCATTAAGACTTATGACTTGTGTCGTTTCATTGTCATATAATTCAAAACTGCCTTGAGCAGAAGGTGCGTGCTCATCAGTCACAATGCTCCATTCCCAATCGACTGTATCTTTTAATTGAAAATGTATGTTCCTTTTGTTAACGTTCAAAGCTATAGTTTGATCATTTCCATCGAGATCCAATATTATCTCTTTACAGGCTGCAGGAGTCAACTGGACAGGCTGTTGGAGGTATCTCAATTCATTGACAGCAGGATGCGGAACCCTGTCAGGAAAGAACAGACCATTGATACAGAACTGAGCATCATTTTTTGTATCTGCAAAGTCACCTCCGTAAGCAAAATAATCTGCCCCTGTTACCTCGCATTTCTTGCGTAGACCCTGATCCTTAAAATCCCATACAAATCCGCCTTGTATTCGTTTGTTTGGGCCCCAGAATTGTTCAAAGTACAGGTGTATATTGCCATTACTGTTGCCCATTGAATGAGAATATTCACACAGGACGATTGGTCTATCATCTTCACAGTCGTCTCCAAGTGCAACTAGCTCGTCGACACTGGTATACATTGGTGTAATGATGTCTGTCAGC
>JALLPH010001434.1:0-10111 GCA_036939855.1 Cyclotella choctawhatcheeana
GAAGTTGGATTGAAAAAAATCGGCCCCTTCATGGTGTACTAGTGGCCGAAAGTCAGCATTTTTTGTTTTGGTGTGGGACTTACTTAAGTACATTTTACGTATGTAAGTAACTATCGACCTCATGCTTTTGACGTGCTTTGCTATCTACCTATCTCTCTCCCGCCATCACCGTACTCACAAAAATGGCCTTCGTGACAATGATTGCCGATCCGCTGCGTCCGTAAGCAACAATACACCCATACCACGAATCTAAGGTGCCGAACCTTGTCTCGACTGCTATTGCCACCATTCGAGGCCATGTCCGGCGTCCATAGGCCTGAAATCAACGGTGCTACTACGATTCAATCACAAGGTTTGTGCCGGTGCATTTTGTTTTAATGTCCTCTCGCGTTGATGATACTGTGACAATGATATCTGTGTATCCGGAAACGGAAAAACAATCAAAATTTCCGGTGAGAGGACATCACGAGTAAAAAGAGATGGCTCAGATGACCTACTTGAACTTGAGGTCTGTCCCCGTTAGTGAAGTGAGACAATGCTTAACAACTTAGTTATTATGTGGCGATTACTCTTTTTATCAGGTAATTAGCCTTTTTTTCATCAGGTAATACCAATTTTGGTTGCATCAAGGATCAAGGGTAATTAAAAATAAGTTGTAGTTGTAGAAAGGGGCAAGACTCTGGAATTGCGCACTGGGCCAACTTTGCTCAAGTATGACTAAAAAGTGATCACAGACGTCCCTGTGAATGTGAATAGGCAAGAAATGTGCAGAGGATAAAGTCATTCCTGGATAGACTGTAATTCTGTGCAATATGCTTTCTCTACAGATTACTACAGCTTCTTGTCCATTTTTCTGTGAATTGGAAGTTTGGTTTAAACTTTACTATGCAGAGAGGATAAAGTGTTGTTTGGTAGATCACTTCATCTTAGTGCTGCGCCCAACGATGATTTGTTTCCATAATACAACACAGTATCAAAGTGCCGGCAGCCAGTTCGAATAATTTAAATCTTGGGGTGTTGCTCAGTGAAAAACTGTTGCCATAAAAGAGAGCCCCTTAATTATGACTGATGGGAGGCAAACTCTGTTCTGTCATCATATCTTTTCTCTGTTGTATTTTCTTGTAACCGGAGCAGACAATGGCTTGCATAAATGTTATCATACTAATTCCTATGTATCGCTTGATGACATAAAGAGAGCAGAAGCCGGATAGTAGGACGGCTCGGGATAGATCATCATCATCATCAAACTCACTCTCAATATCTATCATGAACTTCTATCGACTCAATCCATTCATAACCTTGCTCTTTCTTCCCGGTGTCGCCGCTCACTCACTGAACAGTGATGCCGGCCATTTCTTTGCGGAGCGTAGTAATTTACGTGGTCATGACATCGGCAAGATGATGGTGAGAAAAAGAATCCGTCAATTGCAATTCAAACCCAGTTCGTATTGATCTCATCCTAGAATGATGTTCATGTGTTACTTTTATTACTTTTGAACTCTTCATTCTTTGTAACCAGGTCGAATCCACACACAGGAGCAAGAGTAGCTTCCTCGAGAAGCAGCAGTATTTTTATTGTCTACCCGATGAAGAAGAGTTTCGTTATGCAGATGGAACTATCATGTGCCAGAAGTCCACTACTCACAGCAAGAGCGTGGTCGTTGTGAATGACTGCAAGTTTGGCGAATACGAGATTGTCAGCGCTGATGGAACTGTTCATTGTGCTACCATCACTGACGGGCGTAAAGTCACTGCTCCTAACTGTCCACAGGGAGAAAAGCCATTTGTCCAGTCTGATGGAAGTATTGTTTGCAAAGCAGTTCAAGCCAAAACAGGTCCAAGGCAAGTACCCAAGAGTGATAACATGATTGACGATCAAGTAGCGATTATTGAGTGTTTGCCCGGCTCTGAGAGGGTTGTTCGGGAAGATGGAAGTGTGGATTGTGTTGTAGCTAGAGAAGCTGGAACGACTGTTTTTTATTACGACGATGATGGCGGTCAGCAAGTTGTTTACATCTACGACGACGACGATGATGATGGTGTCGACGCTGTTTTCACTCCTTGTTTGCCTGGCGAGGAGGTGGTTGTTATCCGTGGTAACATTGTTTGTCGTAAGGAGAAATCTGCTGGAACAGTTGTGGTTCTTTACGATGACGATGACGCTGTTCTAGTCTCGCCTACTTATCGTAATCCGTGTCCTGCCAACAAGGAAGTACTCATTGGCAACGATGGGAGTGTCATCTGTCGTGAGAAGGCTGCTGGAACAACTGTTGTAATTCACGACGACGATGATGTTAACAAAGTCTCGCATCTTTATCATCCATGCGGAACTGGCGAGAAGGTACTTATTAACGACAGTGATGGAAGTATTGTCTGTCACGAGATTGATGATAATCAGAGTGTCGCTCCTCGTACTGTACCTCAGTCAATAAATAATGATGGATATCTCCCCTATGGATCTGACTGTACACATCATAAAACCAAGTGCATGCCAGGGCTGACATGCAATCCTAGTTCTTTGCATGGGAGTGACCGTTGGGAATGCAAGTAAGAGATTATTGGTACGTAAAATTAGGTTGTAGATAAATGTAATTGATGAGTTTCAGACTAGTGAAAGTTGGCGATAACTATGAATTGATCATATTTACTTGCACTTTTGCAACATATGTCATATGTCAGCAAAATATTTGTTGTCAAATGACAGAAAATGTTCAGCACCAACTGTCAGTGCATGGGGGCCTGATGTTGGAAATGTGAGGAATATATAACGTGGTTTGAAGATATGACATCTTGTGCATTAATTACGTTTACTAGCTACATGGGATTGTCTTCAAAGTATCACTATTAACTTCACTATCTATCCAAGACTACAGAGATAATTGGCAATGTATCATCATCGAAACAAAATCATATCTCCTGCACAGTTTGAATCTATTCACTACTTTAAAGGGCGGAAGGAGCCGTCAATCCAGGAACACTGGTCTTCTTTGCCGTACCACTAGTTGTTACGTAAGGTCCCCAAGAACTGACAACTTTGGCCTCGTTCTCATCTTCCAAGCCCATCAATTCAGCTGCCCATGCTTTGGCAGCCTTGACACGTCGAACTTCCTTCATACGAACCATCTTGTTGCGAACAATCTTACGCCAATAGGAGCCCTGTTAAAGGAGAAAAAAACGACGATTGCTTAGTTGATTTCAACAGGAACAACTTGGTACGGCTCGGACAAACCAGATACTCACATCTTCATTAGGTTGGACAACGGTAACTAAACCAGTCTCCTTATCAAGGAGCACAACAGCTTGTTCGCGCAAGTCGCCCGCTAAGCCAGCACAATCAAGTCCTTCCATACCCTCCATATCCTCAAACATAATTTGGCACGTATCGGCATCAAGACCTGAGTTGATAACTCCAATCTTCTTGCCAACAAGTTCATCAGCACCGACGACGAGACCAAGGGGTGCGAGGGTAGATGAGTCGTATTCAATGAGATTTCCGTTAAGCATGCCTAGGGCTCGGCCGCAAGACAAATACCACCAAGCGATGGTATCCATCTCAATGTCAAAGGCTACCATTTTGTAAGTTAGCATACCTTCAGTCACTTCTTCGTTAAGAACAAAACGGTTCAATAATATACTCACGCTCAATGTTACCATCCGAATTGTACCTCTTGAAACCATCATCCGGGGGATGCAGCTTATCTCCCGCACAAGGAGCATAAACTTTAAAGTAATTGTCATGATCGTACGACTCATCATCATGGGCATACACTCCCACCTCATTGGTATCACCGCGGTAAGAGATGGTGGCGTCCAATCGAATTTTGCCCTCCTTTTGATGATCGACCGTGCAGATTTCGAATCCATCCTTGTTTCCTCGGATGAGACGAGATTGTTGACGGCCATCGCGGGAGGTACCGGAACGCATGACAGATGTTTGGGCAAAGACGCAAGATCCTCTGTTGGGGTAAGGGCCATCTTTGGGATCAATGGTTGGGAACTTAATGATGAAAAGTGAAAATGCCATGATGATAATTTAGAACATGAGAACCAAAAGTGTCTCTATTGGAGCCATCACCACAAGACGCAAGAGAGCATCGAAGAAAACTCACAGTAATACTGTCCTGATAATCCTGACCCAAATGGAAATGACCACTGAACCAAGCCTTAATAGACCTATGCTCCCTCACCAACTCAATAAACTTCTTACACTGCTTCTCATTCGAATGATTCAACCAACAACATCCATTGACGACATGATTCTCCTGCAACACCCTCAATCCACTCCCATTGGGCGGAGCATGGGTAAACACGAAAATTTTCCACCCATCCTCGGCCTTATGTGTCTTGACTAAATTTTCGAACCAATCGATTTGTTCTTGGTCGATGGTTACCTCGTGAGAGGTGAAGACGGCATCGCGAAAGACGGTGGAGCCTAATCCCACGAGAAGGGTTTTGTCAGCGACTTGTTTGCAGAAATGGGGGGTTTCTTTCTTGTGAGTGCGTAGGTACATTTCGAGATTTTCTTTGTCGGTTTCAAACTGATTGTGTATATGAATATTTGTTGGGAACAAAGTGTACATGATGGGGGGAAGGAGATTAGATGAGAAACGTTGTGTTAATCAAACATGTGTTCAAGCGAAGCAAATGCACAAAAAAGCAGCACATAATTATTTGTTGATGTGGGCTGAGTTGTGATCAGTCAAATCGGCTCACAAGCCCCTAATGATTGCATTTCTAAAAAAAATGACCTCAATGATAATGATCACGAGAAGCCATGCTTTGACAAATGAAAATATATGAACGCAACTACAGTGCACATGATGCACAAACACTTTCAAAGTCCCCCCCCCAGCCCAACACAAGGCAATAACATAAACAATAGCAATAATATAATCTCACCTCATCCAAACCCTCCAAATCGTGATTGCCACCCACAACATCATAATCCACCCCAAAGCTACCCAAAAATTCCGCCGCCATTTCATGACACTCGGTAGTCCCCGCGAACAACTCACTCGTCTCCTCTGGCCTAACGCTCTTACTCTCCCCCAAATCCCCCAAGCTTACCAATGCCACGTTCCCATGCTTCGACTTCGCCTCATCGAATATGGGGAGGAAGTGTGATCGGCCCGTGGCGTAATCTTCCATCTTACGAGGGTCCATGTGTAGATCTCCCAGTACGCCGACTACGAATTCATCTCCCATGGTGGAGGTGGCTTCGGCGGAGCGGGCGGTGGAAATGCCATTGAGACGGGTGGTGGGTGTGAAGGCTTTGGTGGCTAGTGGTGCCAGGATGGCTTGGCAGTACAGTAGCTTCATGGTTCAAATCTCTCTCTCTTTGTATCGATGGACGTCGTCAAGGAACAATGCAGATGAAGAAGATGCACCATTTTCATTTTTGACATTCGTTTTTGGGCGGGAAGGACAACACGTCATCTCTCTTTGATTTCCAAAGATTCGGTATCTTTGGGACGTAAAGAAGGAATACGACCAGAAGTAACCGTTGGAAGCTTTTGGGCATTGGAACAGTCAGGTACAGCATCGAAGATACGTTACCTACGCTTCTTTCGCAGACGAGAATTAGAGAGGTGGTAATAATGCATAGAATAGTCAAGTGCAATATCGAACTTTCGTTCGTCAAATGGCAGAGTCGATTCGCTTATGTTCTTTGTTTGTCTTTGTGCGAAGTTTCTGCCCATCTAGATTAATCCAAATTAATCCTTATATCAAAACTACCAAAGAATACCCAAGAAAGGTCTTGGAGCTTCCAAAACCGGCATTTCTACTCTTACGATCAGACCACTGAATCCAATGACCAGTAAAATCAAATATCAAAAAGTGTGTGTGATCTTGGCTCTCAATGGCTCTACCTAATAAAGCACGACAAAAGCCACGATGATGCAATCTAGGACCATCCTCCCAATTTTGGCCGTACTCCTTCTCCTCTCGCCTTCATCCTATGTGTCATCACAAAACACGAGAGGAGGCATTGTCCAACCAAACAACGAGGAGGATGGACATCAAACGAGAATGTTGGGATGGCTATCCGATTTACTCAAAAAGTTGGCCAAAGAGGCAGAAGAGGATAGTACCGATGCCCCAACGATCCTAAACACCACTACAGCACCAACGATTTTAAAAACCACCACTGCTCCAACGATTAGTGTAGCTCCCAGTACGTCTGTAGTGCCCACCTCCCGTCCTGTCGCAGCTGGTGCCGGTGTATTAGCGGGACAAGAAGCTCAAAAGACGTTTCCTTCGCCTACGTCCAGTCCTACAAAGTCACCAGTGGGCACGACGGGTCAGAAGCAGAACCAAAAGACGAGTGATAACAGCAAAAACAAGAACAGCAAGACCGATAAGAAAAAGGTTAGTTTTTATTTTATCATGTGAGATGAAAGTGTCGCATTGTTTGGCAGTCTAACATGTTCTCCTTAATTCTTACAATACTGTGTCTGCGCAGGGCAAGGGTGGCAAGAAGAAGGTACGATTCTTAATTTGGATGTGATAAGTGTAACATTTTAGATCATCTACTCTAACACTTCTACTGTTGTTGCTTGATTTCTACATAGAAAAAGAACAATATATTCGAATAGGTGGTATTTCGAGACTTGACAACGTTGGCTATATGTTATATGTGAATGCGGAAAAGCAATACCATGACAGTTCCTGGTAGATTATGTTGAGGTGTTGTTAGATAGTGCCAAAGTATTCAAACAGCACTTTTAATCTAGAATATTATAATATGTGAGACTACAGATATTTATCTTTCTCCTTTTCCTTTTAGATTCTTCTTGATCGTTTTATGGTAAGTTTGATTTATCTGAATACGGTTCAGCAATACCATTATTTCATAGTGGTAGATTGTGTTGAGAAATAATCGTTAGATGTTGTGCCAAAGTAGTATTCAATGAGCACTTTAAACTAAAGATCATTATGGATGTGAGACTTCAAATGTATGTTCTTTCGACGCACGGTCCTTCACTGTGAGTCTGATTTGATCAACCGATTTGGAGCATAGAATATGGATCAGGATAGACGCCATTGCTGCAATGGCTCGAATGCATTATTTATATGTAATACGAACCTATAGTGTTTACAAAGAAATAGCAGCATCTTGCTTCATGTATAAACATCAAATCCTCAATACAAACCAACGCATACAACAGGTATCTAAAACTCCACGGTATCATCCACAACATACTCTCTTCGATTGCCCCTCAATCTCGCCGGATTCTCAAACCTCGGTCTCTCCACTCTACTATCCTGCGTATATATCGATCGATTCTTATTGATGGTGTAAACCTCCATCCCATAACTATCCTCGTCTGTTTTCAAAAATATCGGTTGTTGATATCTCGAATCATCATCGGGCCCGATATTATGTGCTCGTGCCGCCGCTTCGCTCACGATCAATTCACGTAGAATGGTAGATGTCGTCCCGTGGGTGTAAATCGATTCGTCTCCTTCAATTACGGCAAGTCCTCTAGTTGGACTGTCATTGGAGGATACCGATTCCATGGTTTTATCATTCATGGAATTGTCATCAGCACCAGCGACACCCCACTCTTTGTCTAAATCATTCTCATCGTCATCAAATTCTGCATAGGTCCTATCCTTCCCACCACCGCTCTTCATTGATTCACGTCCCAATTTGGTAACCAAAACCAGGATCGAAACCAATGCCACCGCTCCCACACTAATCAGTGCTATACCCACACTTGTATATTCCTCATTATTGTCACTATTCTTCGATGCCATATTGTCCGTCTCCTCAATGGCACCGCCGACATTGACCGTGGGTACCTCGCCTTTACTATACCCGCCATTCTCTATATCGGAAGTGCTGGTAACATACCGTATGGCACGTACGCCATCCACACCGTACGGTCCATTCGATACAAACGGCGAATTTTCGCGATTGAATTCTGTCATTAACAATTTCAACGCTTGAGTCGTACTCTGTTCGGTACTGGAATACGGTGAATTTTCACGTAGATACAATGTCATTTGACCTTGAACGACGTGACACGTTGTATTTGTTGCAGTTGGAGGTAAGACTGTACACGATTCATCGAGAATCGTATCGTCCGGTGAAGCGGATATACCGTCTACCTGTGATTCCTGTAACTGTCGTCGTCGACGAATGAATAATTCGCATTGGATTAATTTCGATCCGATGAATTCGACTTGACGTTGTTGTAATTCTTGCAATATGGAATTGACATTCGTACTATTAGTAGCAGTGGCGGTAGTAGTAGTGGTGGCATCGACGGATATTTCGTAAAGGAAGGAAACGACAGCGGGTAAAGAAGTGGTGTATACTTGATTCTTTTGAAAGGCGGTACATCCCGGACTGGAGAGTGCTTCGTCGTCATCGTCGTCGTTTGTAGTAATAATTCCATCATCTTCGGTACTGTCTTCATTGACGGTGATGGGAGCATCGGACGGTGATGATACCGTCGCATCGGTATTGGTTGGGGAAGTATCCATTGCATTATTCGTTTCGTCACTTCCATCAATTACAACAGTTTCATCATTCACATTATCATCACCATCGATCTCATCATCATCATCATCGGTAACAACATCGACATTCAACCAACCGCTCCAATCATCAACTTCCCCCGGCGAAATGGTAGGGGAATACGTATTGGGCGGGATTAACGTTCCGTCGGGATTACAAATGTCGATCCATTCCCATTCCTCAGCAGCAGCAGCAGCAGCAGCAGCAGCAGCATTAGCATTGATGGCAACATTATTAACATTGTCAGTGGATGCAGCAACATTGATGGCAGTGTCCATGGATCGTTTGGATTGAAAGACGAGTCCGTCAATGGGTGGTAATGTTGTTGTTTTTTGCTCTTGTCCTTCGGTAGCTTTCTGTACTACTTCTGTAGCTTTGGTTGTGGTGGCTTTGGTGGTGGTGCCCAAAGTGGTGGCCTTGGTGGTACTAGTTGTGGTGGTGGTGGAAGAAACGGCAAAGAAATCATCGGGGTAAGGCGTGGTCTTTGTCGTTGTTTTCGGTGCCGCTGTCGTCTTTGTCGCGGTGGTTACCGCCGATCCGCCGTTGTTGTTGTTTGACGAATTGACGATGTTTGTTGAACTGGTGCTCTTGACTGTATTCACCGTCGTTGTTGATTTGGGAGCGGTCGTAGTCATTGTAACGGTCGCTGCTCCACCGACATTGCTGCTGCTGCTTTTGACAGTATTCGAATTATCATCATTAGCATTATTCACCTTCACCTTGACTTTTTTCTTCTTGCACTTTTTCTTATTCTTCACCACACTACCCGCCGCACCCACCGCCGAACCGGAGGAGAGTTTGTTACCATTACCAATGGAGAGTATCGTTGTTTTATTCTTATTCTTTTTGGCAATGCGAAAAAGACGCGTGCCGGATGATGGTTGAGATTGACTACCGCGTAATACCCCCGCACATTGAACGGATGGTAGTATTGCGAGCGTGAATGATAGCAGGAGTGGTAGTATTGATTGCCTCATTTTATTATGATGCGTTTTTTTTGAATTTGTTGCCGGCTCTTTTTGGGACCGCACTCGAATATTTATTATTCACACCGGCTTGACTAAATGCTGTTCAACGACGACACCGTTCTCTACCAGAAGAGAGTAATAATATATCTATTCACACGCACACGCCAATCAGTCAATTCCTTCAATGCTTTGATGTCGTTGCTTTGTTGTTGGCTTTGGCTTTGATTGGGGTTAGTCTACAGGTAGGAAAAACGGGAGCGTTGGCAGACACTCCCCGCCCGAATCAAACATTTGAATTCGTTCTCAACGGTCGAGTTTCGGTTTGGAATCTATGTAGGAATTGGTATTTGTTGGTCGTGTTGGAGGGGGTGTGAGAATAGCCAATCATTCCAAACACACATACAAACCAATATCTACAGTATCTAAAATAGGTACCATACAACTTAGGTACGTAGAATCAGCCCACCCTTCACAAATAATACAGTCTTTCTTGTTAACCATTTTTAGGCCGATTTTGGTCATTCCAAGCATAGTACACTTGTCTACATGAGACCTGAGGGCCCCCAGCGAAAATTTTGTCACAGAGAAATTTAGAAACTCCAGAAAATGCGCCCCG
>JALLPH010001435.1:0-11309 GCA_036939855.1 Cyclotella choctawhatcheeana
GGCGGTGGTCTCCCAACAAAGAATGAGACGGTGAGTTGGGGAACTCCCAAAAAGCTTTGTTGCGGGCCCCCATGAGCCGGCTTGTCTGTCCATCGCCACAAGCTATTTCGCCCACGGCGGTTTTGCCCGACCCGGTGGGAGCGCAGACGATGACATTGTGTTGGGTGAGGATGGAGGATGAGGCGTGTAGTTGCCAGGTGTCGAGGGGGAAGGGGAAGTGTGGTTAGATGAATGCACTTGTAGCTGACAGTTGATGTTCGTGATGATGATCTTGTGATGATGAATCGTCTTCATGGTGACTGTTTATTATGTCACTGGCATAATCGTCATTGTTGTCAACACGGACCAACAGCAATGATGATCTGCAGAAAGGCCGAGCAGAAGCTGCACGACGCGAAGAAGATGTTAGGAAAGCATTATTCAGCCGCGATGATCGGCCAACTCTTCGAATCATCACCGCACTACTTGCTCCCATTGAGATGCTGCAACGCAACATGACGCTGAGAGCAGCTACAGTACAGTACATTTGGGTTCAAGTCAAGAGTGGATTGTCCTTTTAAATACATTGCCCAGGGTCATAGTGAATTTTTCTATCGATTGCTGGGGTGAAACTAGCCCTATTCATCTCTCAGGGTTTGTGCTGAAGTTGGATATTGACGAAGTTAGGTCTAATCGTAGTTACAGTTGTGAGACGATTCTATGACGTCATCGTTAAGTAATTGCTATTTTAATTTTACGATTAGAATCCCTATGTAAAAATTCAGCAGCCTTATATCTAGACAACCACAAGTCCTCAGACCAAGCCTTTTGTTGCAGTCACTAGCACTAGCACTAGCATACTCGCTGGGCTAGTGACTGCAACAAAGGGCTTGAAATTGAAAAGGTCGCAGCGGTTCTCTACTAATAAGCCTGCTAAATTAGGGGGCACACACTTGAATACTTGAAGTCAAATGTACTATACCCGGGCTGATGGAGACAAATGAGGAGTGTATCTTGTCAAGAAAAACACCTAGATTACATCAATCATGAAATTCCATTAGTAGTAAACGTAGTAGTTACTGGGGATTAAAAGCGCAGGAAGGAATGATTCAACTGGAATCGCATAGAAGTGCCGAAGCCTCTTGATACACCAGAGAAAAAGGTTGCTGCATTCTCATTATCTTGAATCCATCCTGGCGTTGCCACTCAGGGCAGGTGCACTAATCAAAGAACACACAATTTTGGGCTTGGGTGGAAAATTTGGAATGATTTATTATATTTACTCAAAAATGATACATATTGGAGATTGAAGCAGTCAAGCTGCTGCTGTGGTAAGGGTGCACTAATCCAAGCACAGACGATCTTGGGTGACAGACTACGTAGATGTAGATGAAATATTGCATAAGCCAATATTGACCGTTCAATCGCACTTTGAACGGAAAAATGAGAAATTCAAAGAAAGATTAACGTCCGGTGTCAGTGTGTAACCTGAAGTTGTTAAATGAAGTTTCAGCAATCCAAAGTGGGCTTTATAGAATGATGTAGAAATAGTCCTTATCTTACAATATTTAGGGTGGAAAACTGTGGATCTTCACCAACTCTTGACTCAAAGTCAAAGTAGTATTGCTGAGACCATTATCGACAATGATGTCCAGTTTACTACTATTTACCATACTTATTATGAGACATTTAGCAGTCAAGCTGCTGTGGTAAGGTAAGGGTGCACTGATCCAAACACAGACAATATCTTACAATATCTTGGGTGGAAAACTGTAGATCTTCAGCTATAACTATAAATCACCAACTCTTGACTCAAAATCAAAAGCAGTACTGTTGATGTTGAGACCATTTTTGTAGACAATGATGTCCAATCTCAAACCTGTCATACTATTTACCCATAATGCGACATTCAAGCAGTCAAAAAGGTCAGCTGCTGTTTTAAGAGTGAATGGCTGCAGCTTACAATTATTCGAAAGCTTGGTTGACGGTATAAGCTGCTCAGTGATGGCGTGTACACTCTAAAGTAGACAGTTACATGAGGTTATGGTTATGGATGCGCCACAGATATTTTCACCACAGATATCTTACACTGGCAAATATTCTCCAGGTGGAGCTTGGGTGAAGTGCGTTGTTAACTGCAAAGGTAAGATATTCACTGAAGCAACCAGCCAAATAACTGGGGTGGACACCAGAAATTCACTCTGTGAGGTCTTGGTTGAACCTGATCTTTAGACTTCTTGGCGAGCAATTGGCGAAGGTTTACCAACTCTACCCATGCCTAGCACGCGTAGTTCGCGATTTTCTACCAGAAATTGACCAAACTAAAAGAAACGACGCGTAAAAATAGGCAACTTCAAACTTCGAATTACTTCTTTTAGATGTTTTCAAGAAAGTATGCTCGACACCCTAACCCTAACAACGATTCGAAAACCCACCTGATGACGTGCAATGCAACTAGGTACCATAATTTCAATTGTCAAAGAAGACCAACAATAATCTCAGCCTCTAATAATCAGAGTACATAGATAATCTCAGCCTCTAATCAGAGTACATAGACCATGCCAATGCCAAACTACGATACCGACATCCCTCGTCTTTACACGACAACGCTGCAGCTCGGCCCCGATGAGACATCGCTCGGGATGCAGATCCGTCAGGTATGAAATTATTTGTGTGTATAAGATCTTTTGCTTGATGTTCGTGTGCTCGATACGGATGAATCCTCGATTGGATGACGAAAGCGTCCTTTCGCAACAAATTATTGATGTGATTTTTGCAAATCACGGCAACTCTATCTCACATGCACCGTGTGCTTTTTGCAAATCATGGCAACTCTGCCACATGCACCGTCTTCGTCTTGCGTCAATCATTCAATACGTATTTGCAAATCTCATTATATCTATTACTCGAACATCGACACTCACACACAAAAAAAGGGACCAGACGAAGCACCCGAAGTCCTCCTAATCCGACCCTCCGGTCCGGCATCCCGTTCCGACCTTCAACACGGTCATCAAATCTTATGCGTCAACGGCCATCGCATCCGATCGGCCCAGGAAACATCAAAGTGCTTCAAACATTACATCGACAAGGGATCGGCACTCGAATTATTAGTTAGCGGGGGGACATTACCCCCGGGATGTGCTTATGCATTGGTAAAAGTCGATGGGGGAGAACAATCGATGGTAACTACCCTGGATGATGGGAGTTTGCAGGGGTTGTTTTTAAAGGAAGGTGGGGGAGTGGTCCGCGTCGAGGGTATTGGTTCCCACAAGGGATTATTCACAAAAGTGAAAATCAACAAAAAAGACGTGATTATGACGATTAACGGTGTGGAAGTTCACAGTGTAAAAGAATGTGAGGATGCAATTATGATGCAACACAAATCGATTGGGGGAGATAACATTATACCCATATTGACTTACAATGTGTTCCGGAAGGCAAAGTCAACGATGGTTGTGGAGGCTACTTCTAATTCGGCCGTGGAGGGGGGAGGAGATCCTTCTTTGA
Organism: Cyclotella choctawhatcheeana; assembly: GCA_036939855.1. NCBI lineage: Eukaryota > Bacillariophyta > Thalassiosirophyceae > Thalassiosirales > Thalassiosiraceae > Cyclotella > Cyclotella choctawhatcheeana. The sequence goes on from JALLPH010001435.1 coordinate 3,490, forward strand.
AGGTAAAGAAAAGGTCCGTTAGTGACGCTTATGAGATGGGGAAAGAGGTGAGTGGTATAGTGTACACACACCTTTTGTTTGAGCAGATTGTAATTTTACTCATCTCTTGTTGCACCATTCGTTCTCTCGTTTTCAAAAGCTGGGATCGGGAGCCTTCAGTACAGTCGTACTAGCCACGTCCAAAGACACCGGAGAGAAATTCGCAGTGAAAATTGTCAACCGATCCTCCCTGAATGCCATGTCCGAAAAGGCGCTCCGACGCGAAATTAACATCCTCACTGGTTTTAACCATCCCAACATTCTGCGTTTGATTGAAACGTACACGACAATTCAAAAGCATTTTCTCGTGACGGAAATTTTGGAGGGAGGAGAGCTGTTCGATCGGATTGTGGAAAAGTCGGTCTATACCGAGGGGGAGGCACGTGATTTGAGTAAAACGTTGATTGAAACGATGGAGTATTGTCATTTAAGGCAGGTAGCCCATCGTGATTTGAAGGTTAGTACGATACAGCAAACATTTCCGAATCAAGTCTTGTCTTTCAATAAACTCGTTTCACTCTTTTTTTCAGCCCGAGAATATCCTCCTTAAAAGTCTGAATGACGATACCCAAATCACAATTGCTGACTTTGGACTCGCTCGTAAAGCTCCCGACGATGACTCTCTGCAGACCTTTTGCGGTTCACCAATGTATCTATCGCCGGAAATTATTAGAAGGAAACGGTATGGTACTCAAACAGACATGTGGAGTCTGGGCGTTATCATTTTCATCTTACTCGGGGGGTGTGAGTTCAATAATTCTTCTGGTGTTATTCTTCCATATTGTTTGTCTTCGTTGGACTCATTTAACTTGACATGTTTGTATTTCATCATCTTACATGTATTAAGACCCACCTTTTTCTGATGACGACCGTCAAATTCAAGACAAACTAATTGCAAAGGGGAAGTACGAGTTCTATGAAGAGTATTGGGATGAAGTATCTGGCAGTGCTCAAAAGCTTATCAAGTCATTGTTAGTTATTGATCCGAAAAAGAGATTATCTGCCACTGACGGTAAGTGTTTGACTTATAACGAACCCCATTTTTGTTGAGAGACATTTTCTAAACGAACAATTGTTCATTCATCAAATCCTTCTAGCGTTGAACCACCGTTGGTTCGAAAAGCAGAGGGCCGCATTAACAAAGAAAACCCTCAAAAGCCAAGAGTCGATTGCAGTGAACTTTGTACATGGAAAGTTTAAACAAGCCGTGAAGAAGGTAAGTTGTACATTTCACTATTTTTAGCAAAGACAAAGCAGTGTTTACGGGTATAACTTTGCTTGAACTGCACCATATTGTAGGTCATTCTGACTAATGTCATCAGAACATCAATCTTTGGTATTGAAGATATGGCTGCTAGGAAAACTGAAGCTAGAAAGTCAATTGCTGAAGGGAAAACTAGAGCTAGAAAGTCAATTGGAACAATGGGTGGAATTATGGAGGATGAGGAACTTGAGATGCTTAAGGAGGAAGATGTTCCAGATATCAATGGGGCTTCAGTAGAGAAAGCCTCGAAACTACAAGTCTCAAATTCTATTTTGGGTGAAGGGTTCAAGTCAGGCTATGCTTTGTAATGAATTAAGAGAGGAATGGCAATTGCGGCTTTAGCTTGAAATAAAAATGAAATATCAACTTTATGTTTGTGCTTGTCATGAATGCATTTCACCCTTCCTGCCCTTGACAGTTATATTTTACATCCAATTAACATAATTGTAAAAGTAAGACAGTCAGGGGGGAATTTTCCTACAGCAAGGCACTTATCCAACATATTGCAAAACTAGATATGTTTTCATTCATCAGAAAGCTTTGGTTAAAGAGAGGTGTTGAATATGATAAAAGAAGCTCTATTAGTTGCCGTGAGACAAGAAAGCTAATATGGTCCCTGTCCCTTTTCAATTCATATTCAAGAAACATTTCCTAGCATTGGGCACAACGCCGGCGTCACTAATCTTAGTTGCAACATACTTATCAACTAATATTTTGAGGTGACAGGGGTAAGAATATGCGTAATTAAACTATCCCTGGCCTTTTTCAATTTCAATCCATTAAGGAATAAGTAAGTATAATGAACTTAGCAGGTGGGGTAAGAATTTGGGATCTGGGCAATAAGCAATCATCACCTGGTAATTACTTGAGAAATTGTCTGATCACCACATCTGATAATGGTACTGTTTTCAAATTGTATAGGTGTATAGTTATCGTCTCTTTGGTCACACATGGTAGAACTTACTAAAGTAAGAGTCCATGAGTACTAATAGTCTAACTAATTATTTATACTTATACTTTGTACCTATACGGACTATCTTGGATGTAATCCCAGTAATAAAAAGTGAAATAATACCTGGTACCTGGTAACTGGTGGTTACAGCACATCTAAGATAATTTTGTGATGAAGCTAAAGTGTCATTAATTCTCTGTCTCCCTGTCAGATATTCATGTTCATGTGCATGTATATCAGGTACAATTACAAATGGAGAATTACATGTTGATGTTTGTGAAGATGAGATATGGTCCATATAGCCCTCCATCCAAAGATCTAGTACTTTTCCAGGTAGAAAGTTGACAGCTTCTGTCTCAGAGTGGGCCCCAGCTCCTTTCATCATGGACCGAGTAAGTGATTGGAATTGGACATTGTTGTGGATTGGGAGCCTCCTATAGGCAAGATTGCAAATGTTAGATTAGCATCATGTAGGTCAAGTTGCTGTCCCTTCTTTCCACTGCATACAAGAGGAGAAATAATAGGGTCTGTCTGCCCAAGATATGTTGTCATCTTTAATAAAACCCATTGCATCAGGAGGGAGATAAGAAGAATACTCCAATTTTGACCAAGCCTCCCACGATCATCTTTCGTAGTTCTTATGATATATAGTGTATTGAGTGCCGTTGATCTAGCACTTTCAATTTCTGAGGTGATAGCATTTGTGAAAGAACCTGGTGTTGATTAATGATACGTCATCATAGTCATAGAAAACTGCACTAGCCATAGGCAAATTTGCAAGTAAACTGTAGTTATCCTCTGCTTAGCAGAGGAGAATGAAGTGGAGTTTTTTCTCACGCACACATCACAGAATTTTTAGAAAAACTTGAAATGAAAGGTTTTTGATGGGCGTGTCACATCTGCCAAGTTTTTGTCATTGAAATGGAACGATTTTGATGGGCATGTCACATCTAACTTATGCTCTCCAAGTGCCCAATTGTGGAAACTTGTTCTCCAAGTTTTTCCTAACCTCCCAAGTGGAGTCTTCGATTATGCATCATGAACTTTTCAAGAAAACTTGAAATCAAAGGTTTTTGGTGAGTGTGTCTAATCTAGTGTTTATTGTTCGATGGGTTAGACCATTTTTGAAATTATAATTCAATTAGATAGTACAACAAGTTCTTTTTTGCCCTATCTATAACCCAAACTAAAAAAAGAGAGTCATAAGTCACAACCTGTCAGTTGCAACCATAAGAAAAACTTGATCTAGAGGTCTCTTTGAATTTGAACTTCTGGCATTTACCAACTGGCCCATGAGCATGAAATTGAAAATCACCACAAATGCATTGGTGAGAGGAAAAGGAGCCACGCGGCACCGTGACATTTAATGATGGTGGGCAAAATCTCTCATCCACGATTTTCTGCCCTGTCTTGTCAAATATATTGCCCTCTAAAACGAAAGGTCTACCTGAGATCTGACGGCTGACGGGGGGAGACGGGAGGGACAACGTGTGGCAACCAGTGGCAAGTTCAGCGAAACGACAAAGGAAGTGTGCTTTGATTGGTTGCTCGTCGATACATGAACAATGGGATTGAATGCACCCTTATTGGGTAGCGTCAACAGGGCCAAGGTGGCAGCAAACATGGCAGGGATTCCCACGGAGGTGTTGACTGGCGATAATATTAAGGGAAGTGGCAGTAAGGTTGAGACTGAGACCAATAACGAGAAGGGTTCGAGCAACACCCTAAAAACAATTGCGGTATCTATATTCGCTGCCGTTTCATGTGAGTATTTGCATCTAATAATATTAGTCAACTAACCAAATTCCCTGGACACGTCAAATCGCAACGCATGTCTCAATCTTTCAATTTCAATTCATCGACATCAGTTGCTGCGGCCGCCGCTGCAATGGTGACAGTACCAGCGATGGCTGTATTTTTGGCAGGAGGCGTTTGTTGTCTCAACGCGCCCACTGTTCTTCACCGCCAATTCTCGATAGAGAGACTACCGAGTAAGTCCTTTTGAATATGACGCATTATGCACCATAGCTCCGTGCCATTAACTATTGCTACATTTGAATTAGAGCTACGAGAGAAACTTGGTGAACTTATGGAAAAGGTTGATGCATTCACAGAAACAGTTGATATCATGTCAGATACTGTAGATAGGCTTCAGAATGAACTCGATGAGTACGTTTATTGGATATCATATGCATATCATTATCATAACTGCACATTCTAGTAAATTGTTCTACTTCTTATATATTGTCTCATCAAGTCTCGAGGTGACTGAGCATGAGCTTAAGGTTATTGTGAAAGACCAAGATTGCAATGTATCTGAATTGGTTAAGATTGTGAAAGAGAACGAGGAGATACTAGATGCCATGAAGGTATAATATAGCAGTGCGGTGTATCTCTATGTGTATATCACTCCACTGCTCAATGACATGTTTCTCATTTTCCCAGTACAATCTACGCACAGTCTTTGCAGCAGAGGTAATGAAGATTACCTTGAGATCCGACAAAGACGGTGACATGAAAATCGATTTAAAGGAGGGTTATACGCTTGCTCTGCGCCTCAAGATTCATTTGAATACATATGGTATCAATCTTGATAGTGAAATGTTTTACAGCATGTTGGAGCAAGATAACAGTATTGAGAATATCGTTAAGTTTTGCGCGGAAGGTAAGCCAGTAGGCTATAACATTATCAAAGAGTAGTATTGAAGATGGAATTCCTCATTTGATACTTCACACGTCAACCAAACGAAGTGCTTTACCCCGATACTATGATGAATGATGATATGGATCCAGATAATGATAGTAGCTCCTTGGAAACAGAGTCATCCGGTGGTGCGGCTGTCGCTTCGGCGAAAGGAAAAAAACTAAGTGCAAGCACTGGATTTGCGTCTTTCTGCAAGGCTTTGGGCAATCTGGATGATGCGGAGATACGTAAGTTGAATTTGCTTCATAGCTGTTATTTCATACTTATAGTTTGCTGATACAATGTCTCTTCATTTGCATTGACTACGAAGAGAGGGTTGTGGATAATGTGCAATTCAGCTTAGTCGAAAAGTTAGGTACGTCCTCGATCATCTCTATGCTTTCGTGCCTTCATCATTCTATACAATCAACATCTCTCTCGACCTGAACACATATAGGAATGATTTCTATCGATGATAAATTCTCACAAGGGTCCGTGGAGAAGGCAAGAGGGAGGAAAATGACTATCTTTCCGGCCAAAATGGCCAATAAACGTCAATCAAGGATGAAAACCTTGGTTGAAAGTACCAACAGGCGTTGTACTGCCATTCAAAAGAGGGGGAACAAAGTTCGGGGTTGAACCACATACAAGATTTCAACAAAGACCCAACAATGTGTAGAAAGCTGTTAGATTGACATGAAAAATAATTGTGACTATTGAAAATATAGTTGAAGACAAATAATAATAGCAGGCCAAACTTGATTCATTTGTACCCCAAATTGCATATTCCGACTTCACCTGACTGTCATTCCATTCAATACTTGTCAATACTCAATCTTTCTGTTATTGGGTTGTGATGGAGCTCAAAAGTAATGGGAAAATATTCGAGAATAATCGCTTGTGACCACAAAGGACAATTAGTTCAGCAACCCAAGCTAACCACACCTTGGAACGTGTGTACAAAACATAGAGGAGCTTTGGCTGCTATGACCCTCCCCTCTAGCTTCGCAACGCGGAGTTGAAGTTGGCCGCGAAAGGTACTCAGAATTGCGTTGGGCCTTTTCCCTCGATTTTTTGGCGATTTTGCACCTCGCACCTTTTTTCGAAGCCATTATCAAGCCGCTCTGAAACGGTCGATAACTAATGTCCTGCGTCCCACCCGTTTGCAATGGCCGAGCAAATGCCTTCGACAACGTGATTCCCATCTGGTGGGACGCGGGGCAATGATCTAGTGTTGCTATTACGCAGTACCGCAGGTAAGTGCTTGGGGTATGTGGTGGTGCACCTCTTTCTGCAGATACGGTGCACTTACGGACTTACAACTCACTTGTTCCATTCCCCTAGCCGCAATCATGCCCAGTGTGGATGGCCGTGGAGTATTTACCACTTGGTAAGTATTGTCGCTATTGCCTCCACGCTTACAACACCCGCATGTGATGCCTGGCTCTGTGAGCGGTGGCACGTCCAGAGGGGATTTGTAAGCTCTTGATGTGAACTGCTCTTCTCCTGTATTAATGCACAACATGCTGCTTGCAATTGTTATGTCTCCTTTCAATCTGTTTTAGCAGATTTGTCCATAATGCTGCACAAAGTGTGACGGGATTGGGGGCGCCATAGTTATTTAATCCACCTTCGAACATGCTTAGCCATCGCCATCCACCTAACCTAGAGTTGGAGGAATGATAGTTGCCAGTTGCATCTCTGCCGTGATGCCAGCAACGCTCCACTGTACGTTATTTGTTCACACAAAAAATTGGGAGATGATGTGATGTACAATTATTCTGGAGGCAAATAGAAGATTATTAGCAACTATAGTTACAGATTTGTCGTATCGAGACTGTACCTTACTAGTACCCCGGAACCGAAACATGATGACACGAATAATATACAGCAATTTACCCGAAGAAGAGGACACTGTTGAAAGCATCTTGAATGGTTCATGGTAAACACAGTCATGGTTCATTATACAAGCAGAAATAGATGTATTTGTACTTGAATACCAGGAAGGTCACGTTCAGGTGGTTCACGACTGTTTTTTTAAGGTTTCAAATTAGAGTGAGCCCAAACCTTTGGTGAGTCGCACCTCACTCTAGGCACATACATAAGTAATTTTATCTAAAGAAAACACTACGATTCTCACCTGGGCTATCTAGATAACCGGAATCCGGAAAATCGATCAAAATTTCCGGGCGGGTGACGAGTCGTGACTAAAATGAATCATTCACCTGATCATGAGGTCTGTCCTGGATGTACGATGTACCCAGGCTTATTGTTGGAATTTATCAGGCAATTACCAGGTAATTCCCCAAATTTACCCGGTATTGTCAATTTGGCCAGGAGTGAGGTAAATGAGCTGCTATTACCGTGGTCACTCTAATTCTAACCCTGTAATCCACGTTTTACCGGGTATTTACCGGGTATTGGGTAGTATTTTACCCAAATGTCATTGAAGGGTTTAGAGTAAGCAGGTAAATTCAAACTGCCAACTAAGCACCCAGGTTCAATTCATTCCTTGGTCCTCTTGGTCCCTGTGGATCGTCCCTGATTGGAGCTATGGATCTTAGAGCAAACAATATACGTTTTACGTATGATTGGGAGGCAAACAGACTGCTGAATTCATCTTTGTATGGATGGCGATTGATCAAGGATATATAATCCACAATATCATACACCACAATAAGAATTGGTGTTAATAATCATGACAGGAAGCCTGCTGAATCATAAACCACAATAGGAAGAACTTCTGTTCCAGAAACATACTCACTCATTTGTCTTTTTCCCCTTATGGATGTCCCAACCCAGCCCATGGAGACCCTTGCTGGCAAATCATTCCAATCCAAACTGCATAACATCATTCAATATATCCATAATGAGACATTGGG
>JALLPH010001436.1:0-17463 GCA_036939855.1 Cyclotella choctawhatcheeana
TGGGTAGATTCGCTTCCACGTCTTGTGCCATTTGCCGCAGTGTTTCGTTGGTAATTATTACAGAGGTGGAGTCAGACGTTTCCAAAGCAGTGGTGTTGTTAGTGTTGGTGGTGGTATTGGTATTGACATTGTATTCATCCTCTTCGCATTCGGATAATTCATCATCAACGGTTATCGGCTTGCTAGTCTTGAGCAATAACGAGGCAGTGAGAAGATGGCCCACCTTATTGCGTGTTTTGCGTTTGTTGCGTTGCTGTTGTTGTTTGGGTTCTTTGATCGCTGCTGCCGACGAGAGATTCATTGTTTTGGTTCCATTCACCATCTTTCGTTATTCGGTTTGGACAGCACACCTACTGATGACTACGTGCTTTTTGTCAAGACCAATCAAGACACAACACGGCGCGGTATAAAATGGCGCTGTCCTCCTCTGAACTGCTTTGTTGTGTATCGACCTGAGCTGAATAATACAAATGAATATGAACGTGACGATATTGGTCGTGATAATCAATCACACCAGAATGAAACTAAGGCAAACGGTATTCGAATTATGGTAGATTTTTTGATGATGTTTGATCAGGCTTATCTCACTCTAAAAGGGTATCTTTAGGTTTTTAGAGTGAGGAGGAGCGTGATTTCGATCAGTTGCCAGATAATATCATCAACAATATTCAATAACCATAACAAATATGTAACAAAAGGTATAACAAACCGGTTGATGAAGAACGCCACAATAATGATACGTCCCAAAATAAGATATCTCATCGCCGCACTGTTTTCTCTTTCAGTAGCACTTTCACTTCGCTACTGCGACGCCAAGGTCATCAACGCCGAGGCGTCGGCCTCCCACCTCGACAAGATTCGAGCGGGCCTCGCACAAAGCGCCGAGTGGATGTCGACCCTCATCCTCGGCATCAACAACAAACGTACACCTCGTAAAGTGAGCCTTGTCCTCGTCGGCCTCGGACGTACGGGCAGCACCTCTTTCGTCTCTGTCGTTAAAGCAATTGGGATACTCTCCCATCCACTACGACGAAGTTCAAGAAGTGTCGGACATTTATGCCGACATGGACAGACCTCATGATCAGTTGCGCCACGATAGGTATCTACCGACATAGACAAAAGTCTAGAGAGAACTACAATTTTTTGGTGGTACACTCAGTCGCTCTATCTTCGTATCCAAAAAATCGATCAAAATTTCCGGCAAGAGGCGATCGTAAGTAAAAACTCTGAGGTGGCTCAACTGATTGTGAGGTCTGTCCATGACGGACGGATCGATGAATTTGGACGAGGTGACCGCAGCATTGGGAGAGCGGGGCTTCGACGCTCCGTGGATCAGCACGAAAGAGTACGCCGAGTGGGCTGCGAATGCACCGGGGATCAAGGTCGTTTTGACCGTAAGGGATAAGAAGAAGTGGGCAAGAAGCTGGCTGAGTGTCGTTCCTGCGGCGTTCTTTCCAACTCAAAGGCCGTTTTGCTGGATCAAGCCTATTCGAGAACTGGCGCCTTTTAATACAAAAGTCATGGTAGAAGTCCCAACGAATGGACGTCCGGAACTGTACAGTGACATTCCCACGTTGGAGGCGGGGTTCGAAGCATGGACAGAATTTGTTAGACAGACCATTCCAGCCAAAAAATTGCTAGAGTTTGATGTGAAGCAATGATGGGGTTCGCTGTGCAAATTCTTGGGAATTAAGGAGGTGCCTGAGGAGCCATTTCCGCATATCAATGATAGGGTCGTTGTTGATGTTATCGTGAAGGTCTTTGTTGCCATCACGTGGCTGTGGCCCTTGATGGTTTCATTGCCATTCTTGGTGGTGTACTATTTTGTCCGTCGGTGCATTTTTGGGACTGCTACAAAAGACAAGAAGAAATATTCATAAACAACATAACCCAATGATCAAGCGAATTGTATCAGAATTGCACTCGTATCTAAGTGATCTATTGTACTTATTGTATTGTCCGATCATGTCGCGCTCTTTAACAAGCTGGATTAGGATTGTGTTGATTTATTGTGATAATCAATCACGCCAGAATTAAACAATTAAGGTAAACCGTTTCGAATTGAGAAGCTCAGCTTGCCCTTGGCTTGTTGATGTACCTACATAGGTTCTGATGTTTGCTTTTCGCATTGATGGATTGCCGTGAGAGAGGGTCTCTAACTAACCACATTCTGCTATTCATTTTCATATAGGACAGACAAAAAGAAACATTATTTACTAGCAGCTCATCTCTTGGTATCTAGCAAGCTGTCATTTGAGTGAGTGTAGTTAAAAGTATCTAGTACGAGGAGGTGAAACTTTGAGTGGAGGAATAGGCGAAATTTTCATTCTGCAAGAGACCCACCTTTCCCGCCACAATTTGCAGCATCTGTCTGCATGCTGTCTGCTGTCCTTACAAAATCATCAATCCACAATGCGAAACGATGTCTCCGTAATCTCTCGTAAATTATGAGCACTGGAGGCGACAAGCGGCCCGCAGTCGACCCGTTTCGAGGAGGACGGGGGCGTGGAGGCCGAGGCAGAGGCCAGCGTAACAAAAATGCAGGAAGAGGCCCACTCATCAAGCAGTCTACGAGCAATCCGTCGAGTGTTGGCGGCTATGGCACGCTCGAGTCAGTGTCTGGAGATAGTCGTAGTGGAAGAAGTCAGATGGAAGGCAGCAAGGGACAGGCGGTGGGTAACCATGGACAGAGCAAAGCAAATGCGACGCAGAGGTCCAATGCTGCTGCAGGTAGAGGGGGTCAAAAGCAAGCAACTCCTAGAACCGGCAACGGACACCATCCAACTGGAGGTTGGCGGCAGCAGAATAAGCCAATCAGAAGCGAGCAAAGTAAAGGAATGGAGGGAAGTATACAACCAGTCTCCCTAACTCATCTTGCTCTCAGTCAAAGTATAAAAAGTACAGAGCAAAAGCACGGGTTGGACCCGAGACAACAACAGTCTGGTAGTGCTGCAGGTAGATGGAGTCAAAATCACGCCACTGGGATAAGTAATGGACAACGGCCACCTGTGGGTCAACAGCAAAGCAAGAAAAATGTAAGCAAGCAAATTGAAGGAATGGGAGGAAATGCTGCTGGTAGTCAAAGTCAACAAAGGGCGAGGCAAAAGCAGGCAGAGTCAAGACGAGATATTACATCATCGCAAGATCGAAACCAAATCAACAACAGTAGCACACCCCAACAAACGACCCCTAAAGTCGCGAAGAAGTTGGAAACGAGGGACGAAATATTAGCAAGACTCGAGATACTCATCGCTCAAAAGCTGTCTAATTCGGCGTGTCCACTTGATCTGTGGCAATCCATTACGTCTGAAATAATGGCATCTGACGACTCTGAATTGTTGCGTTTGCTCGACAACCCTGATTTAATTGATGCACGAATGATAGAGGAACTCATAAAATATAGCAACTCGCTTGAGGTTGATTCGTGGCCTGCCATAGCAAATAGGAAGGCAAGCACACCCCCATCTAATGGCGAACCAAACTCGAGGGGTTCTATTATTTCTGGTGCAGGGGCGGATGCTACTTCAGACGATTTTACTGAATGCAACTACTGTGGTCGATCCATTTATGATTCAGAAAGCGACGGAGAGTATGATTTCACATCCTTTGCAGCAAATCAGCGCAAGCATGCCAATAAGGTGAGCAGAGAGCTGATATGAACTATTCAAATAGTAACACAACCAATGCTCTAACTGCTAATCTTTGTGATGCCTATAAGTATCAAGTTCCTAAGTCAAATTCGAATGTGAAGAAAATGAAGAAGTGTGCTCGTTGTAAGGCAGTGGGATATTGCAGGTATGCTAACACTGTATTATGAATTTCTCATCTAGAAATATGTCTCATCATTTGCATCACCAGTGTCGACTGTCAGAAAAACGACTACCCCAACCACAAAGCCTTATGTCGTAGTATTGTCGGACAAGGTCCCAAGCAAAGCTTAGATTTGCCAACTGAAAGAGAAACAGCCATTATTAAAGAAAGATATCCCCAGAATAGTACTCCTTTGTCAAGTGCCTTAAACCCTGTCAAAGAAGACATTAACATGATTTCAGGCCAAGATCAAATTGTGCTGCATTGTCTCCACCCATCAGATGAACCCGAGGATGGCTTTAGTGGAGTGTATCAACTAGTTGACACATATCCTTTAACATACATCCGAAACACGGTCGCTACGAACCATCTCAGTGGCAAAAAAAAGATGTCTTCGCTACAGAACTTTCACATGCAATTCACATCTACCGCAGCGAACCATATCCTCACCTACGAAAGGAAAAACGAAAATAGTGCAGAGATGCAATGGCGCTGGAGATCCGAAAATGGTGAAATGCTGTGTCGCCAGGCTACTCAATCTCGATCGCAGCACATCGAGTTTTGGGACGACCACCTTTCTCTCTTTCATTTGGCTTCACGTGATATTTATGGTCGTTGGGTATCTTATATACGAGAATCGAGTGAATCAACTATGTTTGCAGCTGAAGGTGGCGTGAGAGCAATAGCTGTAATTCCTGTCAAAACACTGGAGAAAGCCATAGAGTCAGGACCGCCAAAATCTACACCACCCAAGAAGTACATGCAAGCACCAGATTATTTGGCTTGGGAGCAGCCTTTTGTTCTTCATGCCAATCACTATCGCATCTGTGGAGTTCCTTTAGACGTTGTTGATTCAATGATGGGAGTCTATAAACCAATTCCTGGAAGAATGAGGAGTGGATATCCTATTTGGGGGATAGACCGTGCAGAAACAGCAGCGTTAGCAAAATCAATACCCTTTGGAGTAAAAGAATATCTTGAGACAAAAAGCATACGGCTACGTACCTCAGTCATGGCTGACAAGTGGATTCTTTTTGTCCATTGCACCAAGAATGGGCATCTGAGTCTCACAGTAGGAATAGAACCCAGCAATGGCAGTGTCATCACATCTGTCCTAGGGAATCAATCCATCCTCGATATGAATGAGTTCCTTACTGTTTCAACGACACTGTTCTCGACACCTCAGAAGGTATTTTCAACCTGGAGTGGACCATATAACGATCATATGATGACTGTTGATGTTGCAGTAACTCCACTAGAGTATTTTGAACAAACTGTGTCTCTCACAGAAATTGAGCTGGACCCCTTAGGAAGTAGTACACCCCAAGCGAGTACTAGCAATACTACCAAGATCAAGAAGAAGAAAAACAAGAAGAAGAAGAAGAAGAACCGGACCGTAGGCGTAGATGAGAGCCCTGCCATAGAAACTAAGCAAGAGCACCTCAATACCGATTCAAAAGCTAAAGCTTCGATGCAATCTAATGGTGAGTTATCATTCTTTGACATGACCCATTTTATTCAATATTTGATCTCAATAAGTTTTTGTTATTCATATCTCTTAGAAGATGAAATCTATGTACAAAGAACATCGCTGATCAACCAAGTATTCCGGCAGCTTGTGCAAAGATTAAATGGTGTGTTAGATCTATCTAGCGTGCAAATCCCAACTACTGCCCCAGATATTTTAAGCGAAGCTGGTGAAGAATGGTCAACAGAGAAAATCATGGAGTATTTATTCCACTCTGATGGAACTGATATACCATGGCTTCAAATAAAGAACTTAGATACGTCTCTTATACTCAAGGCAGCATTGCTTCATGATGAAACATCAGCATACATTCGAGAGCATTCAAACCATATAATTGAGTCATTATCGAGACGCCCAGTCCGCCAAGAGGACCTAACAGTACTATTTGAGGCAGATGGAATAAGAGCAACAGCCAAGTCTATTGCCACACTCTTTTCCAACCTCCAGGAAGGAGCAGGTCATCAGTTCAACAATAAGATAGCAAAGCTTCTATGTGCTAAGGTCGATATTGTAATGGAATCAAACTGTGATTTCAGAATAGTCCAAGCAGCTGTCAATAAGACTGTGGGCAAGAATACGAAGAAAGAGTTAACTGAAGTATTGAAGCAAGCATCTGCAAGAGCATCAAAGCCTAAATGCCTTAAGTCTAAATCTTCATCTGAGATAGAGCTAACAAGGAATGAGGAAAATGTCCTACCAGTCACGATCCAAGATGATGCTACCATTTTTGAAGTCAAAACAGAAGAATCACAGCAAGACAAAAAAGAGCAAGTGCTATTGGAAGATTTTGCAAATGCCACTATGATCAAAGATGCTCTCAAGTGGTACTCTGATTTACTGGAGACATTTGTGAAAGACACCTCACAAGCTGCTGCTCAGAAAAATGACAAGGATGCAGAGATAAATCTCCTGGAAGAGGATCATGTGCTCAACAAGGCCTCACTCAGAACACCTCACCATGCTCTCACAACAGAAGAAGTTGGTCGTGCCCTTTCGATGAATGACATATCAGAAGATACTCTTGCAGAGGTCGAGGCAGGAATTGACCTAGAAAGATGGGATGATACATCTGAAACGTGGAGTGTTGATATAACGGAGAATGCCCACAAGGTACACGAACATTTATTTTCTATTATTTTTTAGTCTTTGTCATGCACTTATCTCTCCTGCTAACTTTTTAATCGCTGGCACTATCTAGTGGTTTAGTAAGCACATCAAAAAAGATAGACTCCTTTGCGAACGGGTGATAAGGCGATTGAGAATGCTCTCTACAGGAAGATGGCCATGTGAGTCCTTCAAGTAGCATGTTGTTTTAGTGATTTGTTATGTTCATGTGTACTGATTTTTACCTTTTGTCCCTTGCAAGATGTTCTTTGCAAACCACTCAAGGCTGATTCGAAAAAGCTACAGTTGTACGAAACAAAAATTGACTCAGGGAGTCGCATCATTTGGGAAGTAGCTCTAGCTTTTTCCCCTAGGCGGAGCAGCCGAGACCAACATTATTGTGAACAAGTCATTCGAGTGAGTTTGTGCTTAGGCGTTTTGCATCGTTTCAATTCTTTTCGCATTAGCTTGGTTGCTAAGATAGCTTCGCCTTATTCTATACTTTAAGGTTTGGGATGTTGTTGTCGACCATGATAACTTGTCTAGAGCAATTTCGCAAACCATTGAGCGAATCGAAAAATGTCACCAAAGAGGGGAAGAGTGTGCTCTATACTCTGAGATTGATAGGAGCAATGTTGCTGCATCAAAAGTTCGACAGGGCCGCTGCATGGTAATTCCTCGAGTATTTCCAATGAGACAGGAAATATGTGCAAACACAGACAAGCGTCTTGCAGAGAACAACGGCAAAACAAACCACTACCACCCAGCTAGCCACGACCCTAGGCAATTCACTCTACTCAAGTTCTACGAATTAAACAAAGGAGCTATCAAGATGCTCCTTGATAGCCAAGACGATGATGCTATCGATCTTCCATTTACACCCGGCCCAAAGGAACATGAAATTATTCATTATCAATCCAAGGAATCCATTCTCTTAATGGGGCGTTCTGGAACGGGGAAAACAACTTGCTTGGTCTTCAGGATGTGGGCTCAGTGGATATCATCAAGCGAAACATGTGAGCAGCCTCGTCAAGTCTTTCTAACCAAAAACAATGTTCTCTGTAATGAAGTGCAACGGAGCTTCAACAATATGGGGTTGGCTTGGCATAAGCGAACACAAGACAATGCAGCACCTCTATCAGGAGGAAAGCCTGACAATGCACCTAAATTCATGACATCCAGTGAGTGGCTAGACTTGCTTGATGAAGAATTGTTGGGTGAATCCTTCTTTACACATCATGAGCGCGAGCAACGGCAAGAAATGCGCAAAGTGAAAGATACAATGATGATGCCTGTGTCTTAAAGGTTACTAACACATACAAATAAATCTAAAAAGTAACCTTTTTCTTTTGGAATGTAACCATTTGCTTTTTCATCTTGACTCTTCTCATTATTTTAAATTTCTCTCATTTTCATTTTCCTTTTTGACGCGGTTGCTTTTGGCTCTTTCGAGGTTGCTTAGAGGCTGCTATTTACGTTTGATTAGAAACATTCTTTCCGTCAACGCAAGAGATCTACCCAAAGTTGTGATGATGAATCATTGTATTCACAAGAGAATAGCGAATTTGAAGATGAAGTTTCCATAGCCCAAAGTGGTGATGATGAATCTTTGTATTCACAAGAGAATAGCGAATTTGAAGATGAAGATTTCACTGTGGAAACCGAAGAATCAGAAAAATCTACGTATAATGCCCAGAAATCAAGGATTACTTTTCATTATATAAAAGGACAGAATGTGAAAAAGCATTACATGAGTATTGGAGCATCATTAGATGAAGATGACCTCCCTGTGGCAGAGAGATTGACAATTGCAAGGGAGTGGACGAAAAAATATCATAGAGATGTGAAAGAAAATAGAGCATCTTACATGACATACGATGAAGTAATGTTAAAATTATCGCAAATGAAGGTGAGAATATGTTTGTATATTGTTTCATATCTTCATTCATATCTACAAAATAATAAATTCTTATTCATTGTTTACTATAGGTATTATCCAAAATGAGAATTGAAAGTCCCCATTACAAAAATGATCCTAACTATTCCAGAAAACTAAAGGATGGGGTATGGTTTGAAACTTTGAGAGCAGAGGTAGAAGATGCACTAATTGATGATGAGCTGATGAGTACATACATGGAAATCGAGACATTGGAGTATGTAGAGAAAGGCTTTATGCAATGCAAACATACCGGTAGGTATTTGAGTCACTGTAGTCCGGTTGAAGAGTTGTTCGAATATAATCATCATCAATTTATGGAATTGGAAGAATACCGAGATTGGTACAACAATTCTTCCCCGATTGTCAAAGATCATATCCTCAATAAATGTGATGGAGAGTACTGTATAATGAGTGAGTGGTTATTGTTAATCACTAAAGGAAAAGAGGAAGTGGTAAGTTGTTGCTTGTTCACTATAAATTGGTAAAAACTCACTAACAATCTTTTTTAGTATGCCAGAGTTCCACACCTTGATAGGTCTAAGAATAAAAAACTAACAAACACACGAAAGGAGTATTCGAAGCATGTCTACTTTACCTATGACTTGGCAATGTCAGTCACTACTCCAAATTACAAGACTGACCGAAAAAAATTCTACCACCCAACTGTTAGAAACACAAGGTATTTGTATCTAACAAAACTCTATACTGAATGGTTTGAAAGAGTTGGGGACATCGAAGTGCATGCAGATTTAGGGAAAAGCATAGTTCCAATTCCTGTACAGGAGAAGGTAAAAGTTCAAATGGTGGGCTACCATCCAAAAGATGCAATTTATTCTTCCGGTGAAGTTGGTAAGACTATTTTTCATCTATATTAATGCAAGAAGTATCTAATAATCTCTTTATTCGAATTCTAATTCATTAGGTGAGATCAAGTGCGCAGTTTGTAAAGAGGGAGATGATGAACATTTACTATTGGGCTGTGAAAAATGCAGTATTTACTGCCATACTTACTGTCTCATTCCAAAATTGGAAGACGTTCCTGAAGAGGAGTGGGTTTGCGCAAGGTGTGAACCAAGCAAGCCCTTCGAAATGTGGTTGAAGTGCAACGAAACTGCATGGGAAAATATGAGGGTTGGGTCGAGAGTGAAAGTACAGTGGTCAGCAAAGAAGGTGTATCTAGCTAAGATAGATAATATGGGGGATGGAATGTCTGATGAAAAATGTCTCATAGTATTTGAGGGACCATGTGCCAGTATGGGACCTCAAAGAATTGAAAAAAGTGCAGTTATAGCAGTAGATGCATCGACAATGATTATGACTAGAAAGTAGTGAATAAAGATATAACATAAACATGAAGCAGCAACAATATGATGAATGTAATATAATTATGGTATAATGTAGAGTTTACTTGTTACATTGATGAGGATGTGGAGGTTGGTTAGGCTCCCTCTTACTTCCTCTTTTATAATCTCATGTTCTGCAACTTGGGTAGCTTTGCTCATGAACACCACGAGATTGTTGTACAGACGACGTTGCAGCACTAGGATTTAATGGGAGCAAACAGTCAGATGACCGTGAAACGCAGTAACTTAATGAAAACATAATATCCTCACCTATATATACGACACATTCGACGAATTAAGAAGAGAAGATTTGTCTGAGTTATACGCCTCATTGGACTCTTTCTCCAGGAAACAAATGGCTGGATCAGGTTGTGGAATTGGGAGAGTCACTGTCAATGCATACTGAGCTGCACTGGCAAGATACAGTCACAAGTGGCATCGAGGCATTTCTCTCAGAACAAAGTGATGAAGCTAAGACTTCTAATATTATTAGACAGGAGATGACCTTCATAACATTCCGCAGCCTGTGGAGAAAGATCAAGAGTGGTTCAGGCGGCTCTAAGCTAGATGCCGTTCTCGTATGGAGAGAAATACAGTCATTCATAAAAGGATCAGTTAGTTCTCTTAACATTGGGCATCCAGAACGAGACATTCCCCGAAATAGATTCCTTAGCCTCGAAGAATATTTAGCCCTCCGTAAGTATCGTATCAGAGTCACTATTCATATGCAATCTACAATCTCACTTACATCTCTTCGCTCACTCAAGCTCGCAAGCAATCAAGGATGGATGAAACGCAGAGACGAGAAGTATACTTGTTATACCAAAACTACGAAAAGCTGAAGAGAGACTTGCAATATTATGATGAATGCGATTTAGTCTACAACATTGCTGGTAGGATTGCGAAGATGTCCAGCAATGGCATTGTATGGACAGACCACAGCAACTCAAGAATACTTCCCATTGATTCGCTTTTTGTGGAGTAAGTTTGCACAGAACAGCATTTGTTATATAATTAATCATGACTAACCATTAACGTGTCATTATCTTTCAGCGAAATTCAAGACTGGAGGCAAAGTGAAATCTTTATCCTCACTAAGCTGTGTAGGAATCCAAACAATCTGTTTCTCGCTGGTGACACTGCCCAATCAATTGCAGGTGAGTCATTTGCATCTTTATTTGATGTAACATTTGTAACATGATTTAACATTTCGGTTTCTAGTTGGTGTTGACTTCCGATTCACGGATGTCCGACAAATATTCTACAATCATTTTGGAGGCATAGAGCCTGTACTTCTTCAGCTCACTCATAACTATCGATCGCATGCTGGCGTACTGCGATTGGCAGCATGTGTTGTGGAATTGCTCTACTTCTTTTTCAGCAGCAGTTTGGATAGGTTGCCTCCTGATCTCGGACTATTTGATGGACCAAGACCCACAATTTTAGAACTTGCATCGACGGAGGATTTGGTTTTAATGCTTGATGGTGCTAAAAGGGAGACGTCTCGCATTGAATTTGGCGCTCATCAAGTTGTTATAGTAAGAGACGAAGAAGCAAAACAAAGACTCCCCGACGAATTCGGTGTAGATAAGGATTGGGTAATGACTGTGCAAGAGTCAAAGGGATTAGAGTTTGATGATGTTCTGCTATACAACTTCTTTACCGATTCTGCTGCTGGAGATATATGGCGTGTTGTCTCGAATTATGGTGAATCTGACATTGATGCGTATTATGCTGATGCCACAGTGTCAACGTCTGGCGTGCAGAAATATGAGTGGGAGAGTTCATTATTTAGTGATTGTCGACACCTCGATTTTGACAGGGAGAGTCATAAGATACTGGAAACAGAACTGAAGCAACTGTGTAAGTTGTTAATGTTACTTATTTCCTCATTTTCCTTCTTAAATACTGACAATCATATTCTTTTCGTATCAGACACGGCCATTACAAGGGCAAGGGTGAATGTATTTTTTGCCGAGACAAACACGGAACTAAGCCGACCAATGTTCAACTATTTTACAAGACGACGAGTTGTTGATGTTGTAAACAAAGACACGAATTCCAAGGGACTGGCAAATGTGAAAGTGTTTGGTGCCGCTACAAACACAATCGAGGATTGGAAGAACAGAGGCGAATACTATCTTCAAAATGCTGAAGGGGACAAGCAAAAAGGATGGTAAGTCACGCACTTACTGATAAGTTTAGATGCATCATTGCACGAATCTCTAATTCTCTCATTTCTTTATCAACTAATTGCAGTCTTAGACTTGCTGCAAAATGCTTTGAGAAGGGTGGTGACATGAAACGAAGAGATTTTGCGCTTGCCTATTTGTCGTACACCGAAATCGAAGAAGAAGAGCACACAAAGAGAAGAGGAAAACACAATAATGAAATGAAACAGAGACTTTACAAGATTACTAGCCAACTACTTGAGGCACGAGGTAAGACATATTTCGTTAGTGGTTCTCATACGACATATGGTAATTCTAATACATGTATATATTGCACTATCAGATATTGGGTTTCTGAATAAAGCAGCTTCGTGTCTTCTTCGAACTGGTGCTCATGACATAGAGTCAGCCCACATGTTTGAGCTATATGCTCGAATTAGCTACGCAAACCGTTGTGCAACAGAAGGTACTATTCTACCGCTCACATTGTCATTACACGAAAGCAAGTATTTTTCCTATGCGGGAAGGTTGTACTTGAGATGTTCTCAGTTGGCTGGAAAATCAACACTGGCATTGGATAGCTTGCGAAATTTTTGTTGCGCTGGATTATATGAAGACGCTAGCAAAGTTCTCACTGCGAGATCATTTCCCTTACAAGACGGACAAACCTTTAAGCAACTCCAAAGCCTCATCTACGGAGAGTCAGACCAAAATCGAGATCCCCTACAAGCCTTCCAAAACGATTACGATGAGCAACGTGATGATTGTAAGCCTTTGATAAACGCAATAGCAATCACTGCAAAAATTGGCTGTCGTTCTTTATATCAAAGAGATGAAAATGGGTTTGCAGCAGCACTTTCTCTGCTGAGACAAACAGATCGCATACAATTTTTGACAACAGTACAAGAAGATACAAACGAAGCACTTTCTCGAAGGCCATGGGGTAGTCATCAGTTATTTTGTGATACCGAATCCACCAAGAACAAGCCTATGGTTGATCTTACTCAAATGCTCGTGACAGAATTGGAACACGAAAATCGTATTGAAGAGGCAGCAACTATATTGGCAGATAGAGGTTATTTATTGGAAGCGGCCAACAGGTACACAACACTTGCATCTCAAAATAAGAACCTTCGCTTGAATGGGAAAGCAGAATCTCTGCGTGTAAGATTCATAGAGCTAATGGTTTTGTGTGACAGCTTGCCAATGCATGAGTTGAATTCACTGCTTTCTTCAGTTGATGTCGAAAAACTTTCTGATCATGACAAATGCTCCCTGTTGCTGGCGAAACATTTTGTTCACAAGAACATTCCTGGTCTAATCAATGTTGTTGCCAGATCTCGTTTCGACTCTCGTAATCATGATGCTCCTTCATCAGGATGTGTGTTATGGCAAATTAGAGCTTTTGAGCTTGCCCTGAAGCTCACCGCCAAACAAAATATACTCAACAATTTACCCGGAAAGAATTCGTTGGACCGGCTTACTTTTATGCAACAAGACCTTTTGAAGAAAGTGAAACAACTTGTGACTGTCTTACACAAAGGCAATCGAACTGCAGAAGAAAATCTCGCCATACTCGAGACAGAAACATTCTTCGATCTGAATCCAAAGCAATTTCATCCAAGCCAACTTGAAACAAATCCAATTGTTAACGCGAGGTACACCAATAACTGTCTTTTATTGCCTCAATTCATGTTTCTAGTCTCAATAGTTTTCTTTGTCCTTTCTAGGTTAAGGCAGTTACTACTCGAGGAAAAGTGTGGACTTCCATTATCTCACAGTACTGGAGGCGGTGGTTTCAAGTTAGCCATAGATAGAGATGCAATTCATCTGATAATCTCAAAACATCTTTCAAAGAAGATTGGCGTGCTTCTGATCTGGTGGAGCGAACTCATCATGACCTATAAACAGAACATCCCTGAGTCTAGCAACAGCATAAACAAGAAGAATTCTTCCGAAGACTTTAAAAAGTACATGGATTGTGTGCAGATGCAACTTTGTTGTCTCGAGGAAATTTCCAGTGTATTAGACCAAGCGAAGAATCAGGGTTTGCCGTTACATGACGAACCTTGGTCGCAGCTGAAAAAAATTAGAGAACAAAGGCAGAGTATCTATGACCAATTTCTTCACATATTAGCTAACGAAAGACACGCTTTTATCAAGATCGAAGGGCATAGTGATTATAACGAAAATGAAGATGATATCGACAGTCATGACATAACACTCCAGACTCATACTATGCAAGCCTTATTGAAGTATTCTCAGGATATATTCTTCAAAACTCACATCCGAATGAGACGTGAAAACATCTCACATGCAATGACATACCATAGAGTACTCAGTCTTTGTAAAGGTAAACAACATGCCTGTAAAGTTTTGGACAAGGAAATGAATAAAATAGAAAGGCACAGAGAGACGCATGTGTATGATGCCAGGAAGAGAAAAATGCCATATTGTATCAATGCAAAAGGTCAAGTGTTCCCAAGGCTCTGGCTGTGGGCAACAGAATCTGTTGAGGAAGATGGTAAGTCATTTTTTCTTTTGTTTTTGTGCATTGTGTTGCCTTACTCGCTTACATTTACTGGTGTATCCAACTACTTAAACAGTTATGAATGCAGTACTTGTGATAGAGCGAATAATAAAAACATCATACAAGAACATTAGGCTCAGCAACACTCTACAAGCTGACCTACTAGAAGTCAATTTTCTGGCTTTGTTTGGCGCCCTTAGCCTTCGTTATAGTGAGATGGGTGCTCCGCCAATCCTTATCCCTAAATCCTATCACGATGCTCTTCTTACGGGGACAACAGGACTCTCACATATGCAGGTGAGATCAAATGCATTGTGTCTGAAGTGATATTATTGAAGATTTAGTTTGACATTACGTTTACTCGATGAACGATCTCTTTGACACATCTTCTTTGTTGATACTTCAGGGCTTTGGAGAGCCAATCAAGGATGTCTTACTGAAGTATTGCCATAATCATTTTGACGAGGTATTTCAGACAGCGGTGCAGCACATTGAAAAGACTGCAGAAATTATCATTGAGAACAAGCTACTATCACCCGATACACCAGAGCCCTTCATCAAAGTCTTTACACTAAGTATTTGCTTGTGTTGCAATGCAATTATCTTCGCTACAGCAGGAATTGATATGGTATGCTTTCAATTGCTTTGCTTGTTTTTGGCTCCGTGTATATGTTTGATCTCATAATTTCATACTTTCCATAGGACGTTTGGGAAGTAAAGAATCAAAATGCTCTACCTTCTCTTCCTCTTCAAGGGAATGTCAAGAAGTTAGTGGAAGAGCTGATGAATACTTTCTCCCAGCAACTATTTCCTTCATATTGGAAGTCCACAAGTGTCCCCACAAAAGCCCCTGCTACCTTCCTCGAATTAGTATATGTACTAGATCTATTGCTGGACAATGACCAGTTCATTCTATGCAAGTTGAAGCAAAAGGATACACATAGTGTTGAGGTTTTATGCTCTGATCAGTTGCAATCAGTTCACTCTGTGTTGGATAAGGTGGCATTTGATAAGGTCGACAGCTTATTTGTTGAGTGGACCAAAGGTCAAAGCTTCCTTGACAATATTGCTATCACAAGCCAAGATGAAGACGCGCAAGGAAAGAAGTCAGAAGAAGCAAATGCTATTCGTACAATTGCCACATTGGTTCGTGGTCGTTTGGATCAGGTCTTAGTAGCAGTGGCTATGATTACTTTCAGGCATCTAAAGGCTTCACTTCGACGTTTTTTTCGAATCATTCTTAATAGGATCAAGCAGAAACGATCAGCTGATAAACAAATTGGAGATGATAGCCTCGATACTGATGTTCTCAGTGAAAAACTTCGCGGAATCTTTAAACATATACCAAATCTGCTTCGAGACAAAAGGCAATTTAATGAACTGAAGAATATGATGACTCAAACATTCAAGGCAAATACAACTGTCGATAGTCTGGAGTGTACATGCTGTGGAATAATTTTGACTCCGTATCGAGACTACCCAGGTCAACGGTTTCAAGCGTTTTACAATTCAGGGAGGAGCATGCCATTTCAGGTGTTTGCAAAACAGTACAATAAGACTCATTTTAGAAATGAACTAGGAACCCATGTTGATATGGGAGAAGCCTTTACCTATCATGAACAATCGACACAACATGTCAATAATTACCATTCATTTCTTAGAAGCCTAGAAAAAATATGTGCAGTTCTCGCAAGGCTATTAATGAGCCAAGAATTTCTTCTCAACATCATTCAAGGCTGCAGATCCAACCATTTAAGACCTGATCTGATTCCGTGGTATTGGAGTTCAGCAGAAAAAGCGGAGACGCTTTTGAGCGAAATTAGATACATCACTGATTGTCTTCACTTCAAAGTGAATGAGTGGTCGGTTTATCCATTGCAACAACCATATCCATTGGAAGTGTATCCTCAGGCAAACAAATTGCTAGATCAGGTAGAATCGTTCTACACACAAAAACTACTGGAAGAAGAAGATTTGATGGCTATTACCTCCGACCGAAATCCCATTGATGAGTTGATTCGTGGTCCATACCTTGACCCAAACGCAAATGAATTTGTCCCTCGGTATACATGATAACCATCGAGTAATTAAATAAAGCTTGGGCCATCTTTGATACTTATTATCCATCTGAATATTTCATTTAATATTTGATGGAGTAGTCCATGGCTACTCACTCAGTATCAGTACTGATGTTAATGACCACTTGTAGTCAAAAGGAAGTTATGTGTGGTTTAGAAGTAAGATGTTCAACGCATGAAAAGAACGGTCAGAAGATGTTCAAGACATGGTAAACAGATATATTTACCACAGTGTCAAAGAGAACATGATAAGGATGATGGGAGATGATGGAGTGTATGGTATTTGAATCATCATTTGTGTTTGTGTGTTGATGCCGGAACGGAACAACTTCTTGGTAATTAGATACTTCTTATCTTCTACCTCTAGACGATTTAACCACTATTTGGGAGGATTCATATGACCAAGACATGAAGCCAACAGCGCTGTGGCCAGGGACCACTAGAGAGCGGCTCTCTCCTTCCAGAATTTCTCGGGTAGCCGGCTTGATCAGGACTAATATTCTGGGACATAATGTATGTATAGAGGAGTTGGTATTAAAATGTAATACTGGTAAACAGGGGTTCTAAGAGAGATGAGGGGGGTTCATGACTGAGAAGTTGGAATCGCAATTTCATTTGTAGTTTCACAAAGACACATATAAACTATTTGCAAAGTGTTTGATGAAAACGCTGTGGAGGTTTCTTGTGGAGGCATACTTTTAATTTGGGAGAAAGCACAGGCACAGGCACAGGCACAGGCACAGGAAAGAAAAGGGATTGCCGTCTTGTTGACTTATCTCATGTTGCAAGGTCTGATCTCAAGGTGTTCCGAAATCTTAGTATGCGCGACAAGCCCAAACTCTACTTTTTATGTCTTTACAAACATTGACAGCCTTGCATGTTTGCTAGCAGTATTTGCTACCAGCTACAAGGGGCACCATACTGCGAGAAAATAAGCAGAAAAAGTTCTGTAGGCTTGTG
>JALLPH010001437.1:0-10103 GCA_036939855.1 Cyclotella choctawhatcheeana
CAGTACTAATTCCTACGTAGAATGCAACTTGGGTTGCAAAAAATCATTAACATAAGAATGCCCCTAATGAGAATATTTGATATGCATAATGCATAACCAAATTTCATATCAAAAATCCACCCGATGATAAGAAGGAACCATGGTGCTGCTGCTTCAACGCCGCGGACCAACCTTCCCTCCCGCGAACCCCCCCTGAGAAGACCGATGGGCCTTGCTTTTGACATGCTGCGCTATCCACACATTGTGGCTTTGCTTCTCTTGGCCTGCTATCTATTACTACCGGTGCTTGTCCCAAATCGAAATGCAAAGGCTTCGGAATGGGAAAGCTTCGGAATGCCGGAGGCCTCTGATGCAGCAGCCGAACTTCCCTCAATCAATCCTTCAACAACTTTGGGTCCTCTGTCCATCGCTGAACAGACGGAATGGATCCAAAACCATTTTCGCGCGGCAGACCCCAACGAACAGGATTGGTGCACCCGTGCACTAATTGAAGGGACCTCTTGGATATCGCCAACGCTGAAGGGCGGAGCGCAGTTCAGCCAGGATGTCTTCTTGGCTCGAAACTTATTCTTCGAGAGGCACGTTCGATCGTCCACGAAGGGTTATTATGTGGAAGCCGGTGCCAACGACTACAAGACAATTAGCTCAACTTACTTTTATGACAAGTGTTTGGGATGGGACGGTTTATGCGTCGAGCCTCAGAGGCGGTATCATGCCGACCTACAGAATCATCGTTCCTGCACCCTCGTGCCCATGTGTCTAACTAAGGAACGGACGGATGACATGATGGTCGGTGGACTGCCGATACATCGCGGTGGGGGGATGTTCATTCGCCCGCTCCCAGAGGATGGTAAACTTCCTAATGATGGAAAACATTGGGAGCAAATATCTTGCGCCCCTCTGGCAGAAATTTTGAACCAGTATGCCCATAATGACATAAAGCATCATATTGATTTGTTCGTTCTGGACGTGGAAGGGGCCGAATTGCCCGTGCTGGACACGATTGATTGGGGAAACATTACCTTCACAACGTTGCAAATTGAAGTTGAGCATATGAGTGGTCCTGTTCAAGAAAAATTGAAGGGTGACATGTTCCGGAGGGGATATGAATTGGCATACAGATTGGAGACGGATTCCATTTTTGTTCTGAAGGGAGATGTTGAGGCAGGATTTCTTCCCACACGGGACAAGTTATGGGAGCCATCTGGTGGTATATTAGGAATAAAGGGATAAGAAAAGGAGCAAGATTGACATGACTTCTCTCCACTCGCTTTCACTAGATTCTTGCCTTGAAGTGCAATGAGAAAGATTTTTGTACCCTGTGGCGTCGCATTCTTTCAATGATAGCAAACATCTCGGGATAAATGAACAACCCTGATGTTTAGTTAGTCCCGTTAGTAAACGAAGCGACAACGTTGGAGGGACCAATCGGGCCTTATGGTGCCATAGAGGCCTGCCTCCTGCCTCTGAGCCATCTGAAATCGGGTAAAAGAGGGCATAGATACTGGAAAAAATGACCACAATGTCTTGCTAAATAATTTATCATGTTATCAATGTTGTGTGCAATTTCATGTCTGCCGAAGAATTCAATGGTGATACCACTTTGTTTTTGGGCCTCCTGACTTGATTGATTCCATTTTTATTGATGGTACAATTGCTCAATTTCAAATCAGATCCATCTATGCGTGTGATTCCAACACCTGCATTGGAAGATATGTCACACTAGAACAAAGGAATGAAAAATCGTCCAAGATTGGATAAAGATCAAGGAAAGTGAACTCACATCTACAAGGTGTAGCCGCGAACTCTGGTCAACCAAGATGCCACTGCAATTTTCTGAAGCACCATGAACATAGAGTCTTTCCCACATACCACCTCCTCCAGCGCCAGCAACAGAAACACAGTTTCCTATACTACCATTATTGTCAAATATGCATTGCCATATATCAAGACGTCCACCAGGATCCAAGCGTAAAAGATCATTTATTGGTGTATTTCCGGTAACGAGCTTGGGACGCCGTATCATTATTCCTTCCATCCAGCCACCTTTTCCTCTCCAGTGAATTTCTCCACTCAATTCCAGCACCACATGTGATGGATCGTCTTCATCTCCAAGAAACCTGAGAGGAAAATCAACAACAAGTCCAGGATCATTGATCCAATAATGTCCATCACCCAGCTCTGCCCCACATCATAGGAGTATGTGTCAGGGAGATCCACCGTGTAAACGAGTATTCAAACAAGACTTACCTATTGAATCTCCAGGACGAGCGGCCTGAATCGCATCTGCAATCGTTCGATAATGATTCTTCTGAAGTTTCTTTTCGTCCATAACAAGTGCACCCATTTCCACTGGCCAAACATGGAGAACGAATGATACATCACGTGAAGCAGAGCTCCAGCTCTTGCAGACAGTAGAACAGTGAATTCTCTCTGGATATGGCAGTAAATACTCCATTATACTGAGTAAAGGTTTGGTTGGCAATGCTTTCCACCCATTTGTTCTTGCTAACTGTTCTTCGTTCAGCATTTTCAATACGGCAGGGGTCTCGACAGTAGATTCACCAGTATCAATATTGTACCAAAATGATTTGCCATTTCTTTCGTCAATCTTGCTCGTCCAATTCTGACCAATAAGTTTGCGCTTGATTACTGCAGAACGCAATCTAGCCTTTTCTCGTTGGTACAGATGTCGCTGCCGGGGAAGAGACTCCGGATCAGGGAATGTAGCAAGAAGGTCACCGTCATCGAAAGCCTTTTGCTCCTCCTCAATCTTAACTCGTTCAACCTCATCCAAATCCCAATCGTTGCCCATAGCTGCTGATTCTCTCAACCTCTCCTGCTCTTTCCAAAAATATTTTGAGTAGTATGGATCGATGTACTCCTTGATTTTTAACCCATAACGCTCAAGAGGATTCAACGAATCGTTAATTTGAGAAGCATCCATCCCGACTTTGGTTTGCCAGGTTGCGAATTCTAGCTCCATTGCCTTTTCATCATCTTCGTCTTTTGATGAATCGTCTGTTTTATCGGTATCGTCGGCAACCGTATTTGGGGGTCTTCCTTTCTTGGCCTTAGAACTCTCCTCCTTGACTTCTGTACTTTTACTCTCGTCGTCATCTTGCTTTAATTCCTTCGATTCATCAAATTCTGCAAGTGCTTCCGCAGCCTCTTTTTTGGCCTTATGCATTGCTGTGACATCTTCTTCGTCTTCCACCATATTCATGGCTGATTGTAATTGATCTTGGTCCAACTCTTCTTTTTCCTGATCAATCACATCTTCACTAGGTGTGTTGGAGTGGATGCCTAAAATATTTTTCAATCTGCTTTTAGTAAACCCTTCTTCTGTATCATTCTCTACTTCTGTATCTTCATTGCCTCCGGTAGCAGGGGTGGAGTGAAATTTGCCTTCATCCATAACCAAAAAGTCCAAATTTCGCTTCTGCTTAGCTTTCGTCAATATATTTTCTTCTATTGAATGCTCAGTCACCATGCGATAGATATGAACTTCACGAGTTTGACCTATGCGATGCGCTCTATCTTGAGCTTGTGCATCCATTGCAGGGTTCCAGTCGCTAAAAGGCACACCACAATTTAAGAGGATTTGTTAGAAAGGGGTCAAATAAAATACTTATGAAATACGACCAGACTAACCTATCGTAGAAGATTACTGTGTCTGCGCCAGTGAGGTTAATTCCTGCAGCATATCAGAAGGTATTCCAAAAAGTGAGTTTCGCATAAAGTAATACAAAGCATTCGATGCTTATCCGGCACATACCAAGACCCCCGCTTCTTGTGCTCAAAATGAAACCTGGTAGATACGCAGCCAAGAGTTGTCAGATATCAATATCGCAAGAGCAAAAATGAAGCAACATTAATCTTACAGAAAATTTTGGTATCAGCGTTAAAACGGTCCATCAATCGTTGGCGTCTATCCACATCTGTAGCACCATCAAGTCTTAAGTATGTGTGTCCATTCAAATTCAAGAATGCTAAGTTATCACGGGAGCATAATGAGTGATCAAATAGGCTTAATTGTCTTTCAAACGACACAAGTTTACTTGTTCACTCACCTTCCAATACATCAAGCTATGCGTAATAAACATGTTGATACTTTTCGTATGAGCAACACAAATGACAATCTAAACTCGCATAAAAAAATTTGGCTGCTTACCATTCTACTCATCTGAGTGAAGATCAGTACTCTATGTCCATTTTGTTTTAGATCACGGAGAAGGGTAGCAAGAGTCTGAAGCTTTCCAGCATCAAACTGGACAAGTTTCTTATCTGGGAAGCATAGCGAAAGCCTTGATTTGGCCTTTTGGAATGACGAAAAGTATGAAGTAAATGCATTGGATGTCTTCGAAAGAAGCTCTTTTTCATTGGAAGATGACGCGGATGCATAACTCGAGAATAACAGAGGCTTACTTGTTGCCTCTGCTTTAGGGACACAGAATACGAATTTCTCAACAAGTTCATCTGACTCTTCAGCTCTCTCCTGTTGGCTTTTTCTCATTGCGAGAAGATCAGTTGGTGTCATGGCTATCTGTGACGAAGACAAATCCTCGAATAAAGGTAAACCCAATGGGAGAGGGTCAAGAGTTACTGCGCATTGCAATCTTTTTGAATATAAGAAGATCGCTGGATTGCATCGCTGTGTATTGATTTTCCCAGTGAAATGAGCATTAGCAAGCCGATTTTGGTCGTCCAAATCACGTATGCGAGATAGAAACGAAGCCAAACCATGATCCATCTCAGATGTAGGCTTTGGCTCGGTTGATTCTTGAGACTTGGCCCTTTCTATGATGAGTGATTCCGGAGTCATGATCTCGGCTACCTGATCAGCAAAGACACTATCAACAGTAGACGCAGCATCAAGTGATGGGAGGCCATGTGCCAGAGACCACAACGGTAAAAGTAGATGAGAGCTTAATTGCTCTAAACCCGATTTCGGTTCAATGGCATTCACAACACATGGTGCTGTTGAAATTGACAGAGGCTCCATAGAAAATGGAGTTACAACAGATCGAGGCTCAAATAAATCGGGGTGGTTGCATACTTTTCTCAGCTGCATTAAGACAGTCATCATACCCATAAAATTTCCTCCGTTCATTGCTTTCCTTGTGGATGAACGAGCCATGAATTCTTCATATAAAAACATCTTATCAACGCAGAATAAGACATGACAAGGGAATTTATCTTTGTGGTAGATATATATGTTATAGATGCCAAGTATGAGGAATTCTTACCTGACGCCTTGATAGCTGGCATTTGACAATGTGCTCGTATTTGCCAGGCAATTGGGTTTCAACATCTTTCTTCAATCGGCGTAACACGAATGGACGTATGATGCCATGCAAACGATTGATCAAATCGTCATTGCGTTGAACATTCCCCTCGATAATTGAGTCCATGGGGTTAGAGAACCAATAGGCAAAATCCTTTCGATCTCTGAAGACGTGCGGCATGAGGAAGTGAAGGAGCGACCATAACTCCATTAAATTATTCTGCCAAATGGAACGAGAAATTATTGTGAGGACATGTCACAAACAGAACTGAGCAATATGATAGCTAATACTCTTAATAACACTAACCTGAAGAGGAGTTCCAGTAAGAAGAAGCCGACGCTGAGTGTTAAAATTGATCAAGGTCTGCCATCGCTGAGATTCAAAGTTCTTAATATTGTGGGCCTCATCCAAAATCAAGTAGTACCATTTCTTTCGCTTGAATGCAAAAGCATCCTGAACAGCCAGTTGATACGATGTGATGATAACGTGATGATAGTTGGTCTTGGTCCACCCGTATCTCAATTCCTTTCGTTTTTTGGCATTACCGTAATAACACACGACCTTTAAACCAGGACAGAATCTCTTAAATTCAACCTCCCAGTTGACAAGACACGACGTAGGAACGATGATCAAATGTGGACCCCAAATGCCTTTGTAGGATGCGAGGTAGGCAAGCATAGATATTGTTTGAAGCGTCTTGCCGAGTCCCATTTCATCGGCCAAGATACCATTCAGACGTCGTGTTTGCAAAGAAACTAGCCAGTTCAACCCGATACGTTGATAATTGCGCAGTTTGACCCAACTTGCGAGCAGATAAGGCCTGGCAAGCACTTTTGAATGAAAAATCGAGGTTAGAATGCATTCATTACACACATGACCGTGCCGTAAATTAAGAAAACAAACTTACTCGTCTCTCTAGCTCTAGCATCTGTCGCAGCAAGAGCTTGTAATGCCGTCAACGGTTCATCATCGTCCTCCTCATCAAGCTTTGGCTTCTTAGACGTCGCTTCCTCATTCGATTCATCACCCTCTCGGCTCCTCTTGGAAGAAGCAGAGGCAGACGTCTTGTCATCCCCATCCTCCGATTGTTGATCCAATCCGTACATTTTACGCAATTCTTCCACGGACATTTCATTCTCCCGTTCCAACTGCGATATTTCCTGTTCGTACGTTATTTCTCTACCGAGCTTTTCTTCCGCGTCAATGGTTGTTTCGTCGTCGAGTTCCATGTTGGCATTGCTGTCTTCGATTGTAAACTCTTCTTCATTCTCGTCGTCATCGAAGGCATCGTTCATGGAAGTGTCGAGCATGGATAGTGAAGATTTGGTTTTCGATGGAATGTTGGCTGCGGTGACGGTAGCATCATCATTATCGTCAGTGCTCGGATCTTCATCCATGGCATCCGAACCTTGCTGCTGTTGCTGTTGTTCCATGTCGGCATACATGGCACGCAGCTCGTCAATTGTCATTTCATTCTCTCTTTGTAGCAAGGCAATCTCATCGGCATAGGACATATCCCTACCGAGCCGTTCTTCCGCTTCAATGGTTGTCTCATCATCCACTTCTTCATCCGGGTGAAATTCATCTTTGGGCTCATGATCATCGTCGTCTAGAAGTTCAAGTGACGGTGGGTTTGATGTTGTAGTGTTGTCATTATTTGTTGATTCGTCTCGATCGAGTTCTAGCGACGATTTATTGTTTTCATTCGCATTATCATGATTAGTATCAGTTTGCTGCATATTATTATACATCGCTCGAAGCTCCTCCACCGACATTTCATTGTCTCGTTGCAGCATGGCAATTTCATCTGCATAGGATATGTCACGACCGAGTCTCTCTTCAGCCTCGATTGTTGTTTCATCATCCATCATCATTATTTCGTTGCCGGGATGGAATTCGTCTGCTTGTTCGTGATCGTCTTCGTCTAGAAGTGCTAATGTGTTTGTTTGTGTTGTTGTTGTTGTTGTTGTTGCGTTGATTGCATCACTCGAGGCATTGGATGCATCATCATCTACACTGTCTTGCTCGTTCGAATCATCATTCGTTGTTTCACCGACAACTTGAATCAATGACTTCTTCTCATCTACAGTAGCAGCAGTAGCAGCAGCAGCAGCGGCATTAATCTCCTCTGACTCCTCCATCAACCTACGCAACACCTCCCGTAAATCCAATTCAGCCTCCTCCACCAACAGTCCCACCTCCTCTATAATCTCCGCCTTGCTAACATGTGCAATCTCTTGCATAAAGGCTGCATAATCTCCCTTCTCCTCCTCGTCCGACTCTTCGCACAGTACGTACTCTTCTTCTTCGTCGTCATCATTGTTATCATCGTCTTGTCCATACAAAGATTCGTACTTGATATCCGTCATTCTCGTGTAATCCTTTCGTTTTCCCCTCGGTACGTAATTATTCCCGGTATCATCGCCCAATGCCTCTTCAATCGTCATCCCGCCGCCGCCGCCATTATTCAAAGAAGAAGAAGAATCGACACACAATCGTTCGCCGTACCGTTCCGTCTCACGTATCATCCTTACCAACTGTCGATCCATCTCCCTCCGTTTATTCAATTCACCCTCCAATTTCTGTTTGTATCCCACCACTCTTTCGATTTTATTCCAATATCCCTTGTGGACGATTCGGATCATTTTCGATGCGAGACGTTTCACGGCTCGTTCCGCGTCGGACCGTTCCTTGCGTCGTTTATCGGGCAAGGATGCGAATCGATGGAGGATCGATGTGGATATTTTCTTGGCAAGCGATAATTGTCGTTTACGTTCCGAGGCGTAGTCGGCCGAGAGCCATGCGAGTTCCTTGTGTGTGTAGTCCGTGTGGGTGTCGGTTTGTTTTTGTACGATGGGGACGAGAATGTCGTGATGATGATGTTCGTGTGCGGCTGCTTTGGCGGGGGGCTTGCAGTTCAAGATTTGGAGGCGGGATGTAATGGCGCTTTTGCGATCTAGCAGTTGTTGCCTTGTGAGGGTTGATGGATCTACTACGCGTTCGGTGGACGCCATGGTTGCTGATGAGGTTGAGGTTGGCGAAAAGTTATTCAATGGCGTTAGCCCTTTCGGTTTGGGGGCGAAAATTCTGGGTTTTGGGGGCGAGAAGCTAGATAGTAACTTCACTAACTAATTCGTTGGAGGCAAGATTTTTGCCCCTGATACCGAAAAGAGGCGCCTAACTGCCTATGCCACTATGATGTAATCATCCCATATCAATGTTGCCATCATCGTCTTGTTAGCTTATGACTCGACCACTCTTCTTGAACCTATTCTATCTTTTGACAGGACAGAGAGGGCTGTTCAATACAGCAGCATTTGCAATGCGATCAGCGTTTGAACCGTCCTGCGCTGTTAACAGAAAAATCATGATGATGACGGCAAATAACAATTGCGGGGAAGCAGCAGTACCAGTATTATCCTATCATTCGGGAATAGATATACTTGAATCAGATGATCCATCGTTTCTCTATTCGAGCACACCCCGTCTGGCTAAAGATGCCAACTATGCACAGGCTGTACTCGATGCCTGGAAGACCGACGTGTCAAGCAGGTCATCCCGACAAGCACGACGTAGTTCGAGTGCTGCGTCGATAACATACAACGGCGAAGATGGATGTGAACTCTACGGATACGTGTATCGACCATCATTATCCAATGATGGAAAAGAAGAAAGCTACAACAGCACTAACAGAATATTACCCGGTATTGTACTATTTCATACGGGTGCCGGTCCACAAGATGTATTCTTGAGATGGAAAGCTGATGCATTAGTCTCTGATTCGCTAACATTCCCAAACGGAGTTGTTGTACTCATTGCTGACATATTAGGTGATGAGACAGGTTGGGCATGGGATACGGATCGAACGCGGTACGAAACTGTGGCTGCTCAAATATTAGTCCCCGATGACACTAATGGAATGAGAATGGCTTTACAATCGAGAGTGAAAGCGGCATTGAATACATTACGGGCACAACCGGGCGTAGATCCTAGTAGGATTGGTGTTCTCGGCTATTGTTTGGGAGGTCATCCAATTTTGGAATTGGGTAGAATGAAAGATGAATCTGTCAAAGCCATGGTATCCTTCCATGGAGTTTTTGGGAGTGTGCACAAGATGAAAGTGACGGCTGAAGGTGATGATGCCAGCAATATCAACAGGTCTTCAGATCATGTTCTCATTTGTACTGGAAAGAATGATCCGTTTGCTACCTCGAATGATATTGATAAAGCAAAAATCATGTTTGAAAAATTTGGTTATCAAGTGACAATCGAAGTATACGAAGATACGAAACACGGCTTTACCAATCCTGCACAGGCTTTCAACAGCTTTCAACACAAATCCGGCATTTGATTTTAATGAAACGTCTTGTAGTTCGTCGTGGGATTCTATGCTGAGTTTGCTGAAAGATAAGCTTTAAAAAGCGAGTGATTAACTACATTACGAAGAAATCTTTCTCAATTGTGTTTTCGTACATCAGCTGAATGTTGCCGTGTACCTATGTGAGAATGCAACATTATATTTGTTACTTATATGTGAATAGACAACAAGAATTGCATTTGAATAATAATAACACGTATACGAAATCATCAAATATGAAACTCTTCACTTAATATCTGTGTCTATCTTTTGACACAAAAATGACTGCAGTCTTTTCCCCTACTTGCAATCTGTTCAATCAACTCTCTCAATTGATACGACCTCTCTTCTTCATGGCCAACACTCTTGGAAAAACGGACACATGCATATTACATAGTAACGAATGAATGTTGTCCGTCCTATGGACAAACTAAATAGGCTGTCGGATTGTTGAAAAT
>JALLPH010001438.1:0-10148 GCA_036939855.1 Cyclotella choctawhatcheeana
CATGTAGAGACTGATTCAGCCAATTCGTATCAGCTCAACCCATCCAATCTCTCATCATAAGTATATTGAATTGTTAGATAAGGTTGAGATTGGTGTATGTTTAGTGTAACAAATGCAAATAATACAAATAACAGTACAGCATGATCTTTCAACTTACGACTTACCGCCATCCGCTATCCAACGTCTGACATCTCACCCCCTTCTTGGCAGCTGGAGATCTTGATTCTTGTCCAATTATGGCCTCTGGGCTTGTCGTGTACACAGTGCTATCTGTTGAAGAGATCACATGGTGACATGGGTGGTTATGATGCTTGCTATCAGCCATGATTTTTTTGTTTCGGCCATCAGTGCAATTGAAAAAATCCATTTGACTCCATATCAGGCACTTTTTACACTATCCCCAAGCAACCAGGACAAATTGGCCTTAAAAAATTAAATGGCACATAGGTATTAGTTAGGTGCAGTTTTAATTAAATAATCCACAATTCACCTTTAGTATGACTTATAGTGTATAAGGCATTGAATTCTTGGTGAACAAAAATGGCCAGAGAGGGGGGGAGTGATCGCGCATT
This sequence comes from Cyclotella choctawhatcheeana, assembly GCA_036939855.1. Classification (NCBI taxonomy): domain Eukaryota; phylum Bacillariophyta; class Thalassiosirophyceae; order Thalassiosirales; family Thalassiosiraceae; genus Cyclotella; species Cyclotella choctawhatcheeana. The sequence goes on from JALLPH010001438.1 coordinate 573, forward strand.
TCTGGCGGGATGAAAAAAAGAAGAAGATAGATGGCGAAGATCGACGTGCGTGTGAGAGGGTGGGGTAAACGGACACCCCATAATTTATGCACAAATATCACCGTGTAATTGATTGACAAGCATAATATATTCATATGCATTAGTTTATCTAATAACAGGAGACACAGCAAGTCAAAATCTGCTTCACACTGAATACACCAAGATTGACCAGGAAACGTGCATTGGTGGTCTTCCATGATCCATGATGTCGGCAAGAGATCTGTGACTGGCAATAGGCTAACAGTTGCCATTATCATTATCTGGAGAGTTACTGGAGGACGTCATTGTGGTTTGAGATAATACGGAAGTGACGAGCGAGATCTAGGCGAGAGAAATACGTACTATTCCTACGTTGATTTGAAAAAAAACTATTGACTCCAACCGCCAGCTATTACTGCCACCGGACAACATCAAACCGTCCGTTGATTTTGCACGGGAATGGCGGAGGCCTATGCTTTGCTCCAGCCCGCCATGAGTTGCGAATCATTGGTCTGCATAAAGAAGTGCCTTATTGGGCCCCGCACAGCTAATAAAAGCAGGGTGCTGCAGGGTGTATGCTACATGGTGGGTTAGGGGGGGATAGTACCATACCATACACTTCGCACTCACTGTGTCCTTTTTTTCATTTCGCAGCGGAGGGAGGATCGGGGAGGGTTAAATGATCACCGAAAGAAAGAGCAAAGACACAGATAATCCCTTTAGTCGTGAAAAAACCTTATTGAATATCACGACTAAAACAGAGAAACGCAAACGCAAAATCAGAAGACACCTGACCACTGACCAATAACCACGACCAGAGACGGACTCCGAAGATAGCTCAAGAAGTGTGATAGAGAGTATCTAGAGAGACAAGAAGAAACTTTTCATGGGTGGTTAAAACATGGCCTCTCAACTTTCTAACAGCATCAATGAACTATCTGTTGGCAATAACAGTAACAACATCGATTCAGAAGCACGGGCTTACCAAGTAGTCCATGAAAGTAAAACGGCGCGTATTTTTCGCAGTAAGGAGCTTGGCATTAAGGTGTTCACCGATCCGAATAGTACCAACAAAGCCCTTCGACTTGAGCTGCAAGTATCATTTTATTTACCATCCTCAATTGCACAGCGCAAGGCGCTGCGTGTGGACACCTATCAGGATCTACCAGCGTTATACTTCGAATGGGTTGAGGGGGTGACGGCATGCGAGTGGCTGAACAATGGATCTAATGAGACACAGCCGATGCAGTTGGAAGATGTAGCGCCTGCAGATGATCCCGCTCTTACCAAACGTCTGAATGTGGCTCTAGCGATAACAGAGGCAATTTGTGGTTTTCATGAATGCGGGGTGTTTCATGGTAATATTTGCTTGGAGAATATATTGTTGGATTTCTCTAGACCATCCTGTTCGGCTACACTTATTGATTATTCTGAGTCTGTGATACTATCTGATTCTTTGTACAGTATCCGAGACCAACAGGAACGCAAAGCTTTCACAATGGCAGCAAAACAGAAAGACTTGAACGATTTAGGGGTGGTGTTGTATTCAATCATAAGCAACCATCCTCGGCACACAGACCGATATGACGACCAGGTCAGCTTAAATGACGATACAAACGAGCAGAGAAAGAAAAAGGGAAAGAGTCAACTCATACAAACGGCAGATAATTTACCGTTGTATTTGGTGTCTTTAGTGTCATCTCTTCTCACACCTGTTGCCAAATATGTAGGGCATGACGAGGTTCAATATAAACACCCAAGGCAGGTTCTTGCAGATTTGCATTTAGCTATCAGTAAACCTGATATCTACCTGAAAGTTCATAGGTGGGCTGACTTCGTAACAAAGCCTCTGTTCATACCTCAAGGTTCCTTCTATGGTAGAAGGACAGAATTATCAATGTTGCAGAACTCCTTCGATGTCATGCTGAAGGGAGGCAACAAACCTTGCGTCTTTATTGCATCTGGATATGCTGGTGCTGGGAAAACATCACTGATACAGCAGATCAACAAACCTTTAACACAATCGAACGGACATATGATCGTATGCAAGTTTAATCAATCAGATCCTCCAGACACAATTCTTGCATCAGGATTTGATTCATTTTTTGAACAGATGCTCGAATGTGACTATAATGATGCAATGATAAATAGCATTCAAGATATGTTTGGAGAGTGTGTGGCGTGAGTTATTAGTATCTCGTATGAAAATGCATGGTTTATTGCTTTCTGATAAGTGAATGTGATTGCCTACACAGTGCACTCGAAGAATCTATGCCCCACTTGCAGGTTCTTATGGGACGGCAAGAATCAGAGTCCCACTGTGATTCTGTATCCCAAGCCTTGAAACTGAGGTGGAAATTTCAATTATCCAATCTTGTCAATGCAATCTCCAGTCAAGCTCATCCAATTACTCTTGTATTTGAGGATTTGCAGTGGGCAAACACAGATGCATTAGGTAAGCTTTACCAATTCAATAAACACTTGCTTTAAGTGGATCTATGTCAAATTTTTATGTAACGGCTATTATTTTTCTTTACAATCCAGACACAATTCAATTAATCTTAACCGACAGCAAAATTCGGTATTGCTTGTTCTGCATGACTTATCGTGATTCTGATGTTCAACCTAAACTGACTGAAATGGTTGAAGATCTCTTTAAGAAAGAGGAGGAGGTACTTGTTTGGAGTGTTTCACTGGGACCAATTGAGAAGGAGTATGTGAATTGTTTAGTTTCTGAAGCCCTGGTAAGTCTTGTTTCGGGCTAACGGATCATTATTTGATACGGCTTTTCTCATCACATTTTTTCTCCAGTGCATGCCTCCGACCGTAGTTGAGCCTCTAGCCTCCGTTGTATGTAGTAAAACTGGAGGAATGATATTATTCATTACGAATTTTCTCAAGTCTCTCCATGAAGAACGACTGATATACTTCAATCTCACAACTCTGAGATGGGAGTTTGAATTGGAGAAGATCATACACAAAGAAATATCCACAGATATTGTTGACTTTCTTAGCGAGCGTATAACGCGTTTGCCGGGACAAATTCAAGCCGGCCTCAAAATTGCAGCATGTCTTGGCTCAACTTTTGACTTTAAGATATTCCAAAAGGCAAATAAATCATCAGATGATGTAACAAAAGACTTTATTTCATTCGCAAAAGCGAGTGGTATTCTGCAAGAATTATCTCCAAACCAATTCATATGGAGCCATGATCAACTTTACCAGGCGGCATATAATCTTACTCCCATGAATAAGCGAGAGTCTACACATCTTCTTGTTGGGATGAGAATTTATCTGAGTGCGGAAGATGACGTGATCATGTCTATGATTCACGAAATTGTTAGAAACATGAATATCGGTGCGCACCTAATAGATGAACCTGATCGTAAAGCTGAACTCGCCCACCTCAATCTCGTTGCAGGCACCCAATCAAAAAAGGCATCTGCATTTTATACAGCATCAAAATACTTTATGACTGGAATAGATCTTCTCGGGGACAATTGGCAAGATACAGATTACTATGATTTGGCCATGAAACTATTCAATTCTGCGTAAGTGCACTGCGTCTTTCTAGTTGCTGAGATTCTTTGGAAAAATAACCTCAGTTATTTGTTTTTCATACAATATCTGTTTCCCAAGAACTCATATGTTGCTTGTTACCGGAGAGATCGATAAATTTGAATCAACCATAAAACAACCTTTGACACACGCCGAGAATTTCGAAGATCGTCTCCCTGCAGAACACCATTACATTCGTTTTCTCTCTTTTTCAGGTCGATTTGAGGAGGCTATAGATAAATGCTTTTCGATCCTTGATGAGTATGGGGAGAAATTTCCGCGTATTGTAACTCCAGATATCATTGAAGCGGAGATAGTTGCGGCCGATTCCATGTTAACTAACTTTCCGAAAGGCGAACTACGATACATACCCAAGCTTACCGGTGATATGCGGCACTCGTTGATGAAAACCATGACGTATACTGTGATTATTGCGATGAGTGTAAAAAGAGAATACTTGCCATTAGTAGGATGTCGGATTGCAAGTAGGTCCGCCTCTTACGGATGGTGCTCTTACGGGGCTTTTGGTCTCTATGCGTTTGGATGTGCCCTAATTAATTTCTCGAACAAGATAGACGAAGGCTGTTCTTGGTGAGTTCTTGTCTCTCCACACTGCACTGGCACACTTCAATCTACCCAACACTGATTATTCATTCTTATCACGTCTTGATAGGGTAAAAAAGTCCTTAGCGCTGATGAAACTTCTGGAAGACAGAGAAAATATTCCTGTATTGGAATGTCTATATCATGGTCAGATTTCCTTTTGGAAGGAGCCAATACAAGCGACTTGCGAAGAGTTCATTAAGATTAACAAAAACACTATGATGGAGGGACAAATAGAATTTGCTTGTTCTGCTTCAATTCATTTGTGTCGGAGACAACTTGTATGTGGCATGAATTTGATGACAATCAAAAGTCAATGTACCTCATCCATGAACGAAATGGTAAGAATGATATTCAGTGCTGCACCCCAGGTTTTGATCGTTGTTAAACTTTTTGTTATCTTTGGAGCAGGCCAAGTTCAAACAAATGTGGGCCATCATGTATGTTGTGTCTCAACAGTGCTGCGTTTTGAAGTTGATGGGGAAAGAACCCGGCACAGTATTTGATATCTTTCATGGAAAAATCAACAACGAGCAGGAATTCTTTGATAAAGGAGTTTCTACGGGAGATGAAGTGATAATTAGTTGCATTTATTTCAGTAATCTTTTCGTAGCCTATTGGCTTCGGAATTATGATGCTGCAATCCAGGCAGCAGAGCAGTATACAGATTCAAATGGGGCAAAACTTTATGACTTATATTATGTATTATACCAGGGGCTCACAGCCCTTCAATTAGCGCGGAGAGAGAGCAACAACAAGTTGAAATGGATCGGAATTGGGGAATCAGCTGTATCAAAGTTCCAAACTTGGGAGAGTCACAGTAATTGGAATTTTGAGAATAAGCATTTGCTGCTATCAGCCGAGCTGTCCAGCGTTAAAGGAGATTTTAGTGCTGCCGAAGAAAAATACAAAGCATCAATATTGTCAGCCCAAAAACATAGATTCCCTCATGAGGAGGGGCTTGCAATGGAATTACTCGGGTCATTCTACAAAAACCAGGGGGATCTTGAAAGTTCAAGAAATGTGCTCTTAAAAGCCCGTGCATGTTATACAAAGTGGGGAGCGACTGCAGTGGTGGAGCGGCTTTGTACTTCACCTTAACAATATTGTATTAAACCAAAACTAAAAACTAAAGAATATAATAATATTCTAGAATATTTGGTAAACAAGCCCAGGTAAACAAAAAACATCTTTGGCTATGGGCCTTCCATCATAACCTCCAGCTCAAGACGCAGACCTCTAGAAAAACCTCTGAAATGCTGTTTAGCTTTGCCTTTAAGAGGCGACCGCAAAATTACTGTGCGCTACCGTAGAACTTGGTTTTGAAGGAACGGCTGTTAAGTGGGTGACCTTAAGTTTAAGTGTCGGATAAGGAGATCCTCAACCCCAAAATACTATGGAAAGGTGATAGAATCAGATGCATGAAGTCAGCAATGACACCAAAATGTAAGCTGTACATGGTTGAGAGGAAGGAGATCTACCACCGCCTAAAAGACAACAATTAAAAGATATCAATTTTTTGTCAGATTATGATGATATGAGGTAACAGCTTATTCATTGTTCATGTATAGAATAAAAAAGCAAATATTCCTTTCAGCGCCCTCAATATAGTCCTAAATGTGTGCAATACATCCTTCATGGTCTAATGGCTTTCAAGCTAGTAAAGGTATCTTTTGTCAGTTAGATGTTTCTAAAGGACCAAGGACAAGTTGCTAAATGCATGTAGCATGTACTTCTTGACTATCGAGAGTGCACAACAAAAACACGAAGGGAAAAGCCAAACCATTATCACAGAAGCATGCATGTGGGAGCAGTGATTTAACACACACCCTTTGCAATGAGCGAAGTGAGTCCTGGGTGCTGGCTGGGCCGTACAGGTAATCAAGTAATTACCGTACATAGTTGAGCCAATTTCGATACTACACCTCATATCTCAAGGCAATTTCTCAAGCTTAAGAAGGTCTTTGATTTGATTGACCTTGCTGAAGTGTTTGCGGTGAAGGCACCATGGTGACGAGTGACGATGAGAGGACAATTGACGGTGTTGGGTTTGCGGATGGAAGGTTGCGAACTAGCGACTAAGGGACACCAAAGCAAGAATTTAGATAGAAAGTTCTCGAGGCTAGGGTGCAAGTGATAGTGTGAGGGATGCGAGTATCTAAGGGGCGGTCTTAGCGCTGTGCAAGTGTGCGATTTATGTGCAATTGTGCAATTTTTTGCATGATCCATTAAATAAAATCGCGATTCCGTAGAATTCGCTTCATCGAAATACTTGCACCTGGCATTTTGATGTGCAAGGGTCATTTTGCGAAATGACCCTTGTGCAAGTCCACTTGCACCATTTTGTGCAAGAAGTTGCACATGTGCAATTTCTTGCACAACACTTAAATCGACGCTCTCGCCTGTCGTAAAAGTTCGATTGCTCCGCCTCATCGCCAGTCTCACACATTTTATTGCATCGTTATCTCTACCATCGCCCCCGTCACTGCAACAGTATCTTAATTCAATTACCATGCGTCTTGCTAGTGAAGTTGATATCCTCGAGGAGCTGCATAGCACTCGCTCAGCAGCCGAGGCTTTGGACACGCTGCAGCAACTGACGGAAATGCAAATGATGTTGGACCGTCTTCGCAGTGAGCGGCTTGATCACCAACGTCTCAATTGGCACGAGCACGCCCAGCAACTCATTCACGAGGGGTTGTTTGTAAATGAATACACTATGTCCTATGAGGCTCATTCGAATTTGGTTGAAATCCTCAGGCCATATTTGCAAAGGAAAGAGTCGTACTCACGCTCATCTGAACCTATAGCTGTCGAGCATATGGTTGCTGCAGGATTACGTCATCTCCAGGGGGGGCGGGTAAAGGACGCAAGGCATATTATTAGGACTTCTCGGGCAGCATGTTACGCTGCAGTGGATGACTTCATTGACGCTGTGAACTCCGCCCCAGAGTTGGATATCAAGCTTCCACAATCTCCCGAAGAGTGGAAGAATGTAAATGAGAACTTTCGGCGTAGAAGTAGCCATGATGTGATGGGTGGTACAGTTGGTGCTATTGACGGTTTTTTCCAACGATGCAACAAACCTACTCTCAAAGAAGTAAGGAATGTGCTTTCCTATTTCTCTGGGCATTATGAATCGTATGGAGTTAATTGTCAGGCAATTGTTCTAGCGGATTTGCAATTCATGTACTTTGGTGTATTGAGTCCAGGTTCGACTAATGATATTGTAACATTTGCAATGTCTGATGTGTTAAAAGACTTAGTTAACAATTTGCCGCTTGGATTGTATTTCGTTGGTGATGCTGCATATCCTCTATCTGAGAAATTGCTCACTCCTTATGTTGGTGTTCATCGGCATAGCAGTCCATATCATGACTCTTTCAACTATCATTTGTCGCAACTTCGAATTCGTGTGGAGATGGCGTTTGGACGTTTGGTGAATAAGTTCAGGATCCTCAGTGGAAAGATTAATGGATCGTTGGAAAGAGTGTCGGCAATTTTGACCGCCTGTTCACGTCTTCACAATTTTATCATTCAACAAGATGGACTAGCGGATGCCGAAATTTCACACGACGATGACAATTCTTTGGAGATTCGTGCCAATCCTTCCGCACCTTTAGGAATGACTTACTTGCCAACAGTCCCTGATGATAGGTTTGTCTTTTCGACTGAAGCCGGTACATCTCACACTAGAAGTGAAATTGTTGAGTGGCTGGAGACAAATTCAATTGCACGGCCACTGCATAATATTTCTAGGAGGACAAGGGAACTTCAGAGGTCGGATGAGGCAGATGAGGATTGGGTTCAATCTCGCAATAGAGACGGTGCTGTGTATTCAGTTGCGAGGGAATACATAAGCCCTATTTAACATGTGACATGTTATTTGTAACCAATACATTGAATATTAATATGTATTTAAGTTTTAACTTTAATCAATCATCCTCATCCGAAGATGAAGAACTAGAACTGGAACTCTCTTCCTCCTCCTCCTTATTCTCATGACCCAACAGCTTCTCGACACGTTCAATCTCCGCCTTAGTCATTTCGATTTGTTTGATTAGCCTTTTACGTTTCTTCTTAAGCAGTTTGTAATTTGCATGGTCCTCTTCAGATTCTCCGTCACGTTTACGCTTGGTTTTCATTGCAAGCAAATTCGAATCTGTATCTGCCACCTCTGTCTCAAGCGTGATGAGTTGGTTGCCAAGTTTCATCCAGAAAGCGTAGTTCTCTGCACGATTGAGATCTCCCATCCTAGTGTCGAGTTGTTCAGCTGCACATTGGATTGCTGACGCAGCTGCATTTTTTCGCCCACTCCCAGGAGGAACAGGACTTCTACCACCGCGTCCACCACTTCCACCAGAACTTGATTCATTCCGCACGTATTCAGAGCATTCAGCAAAAACACATTCATGCAAGTTCTTGTTGCCCGATGCATTGAATTTGCAGCGCATATATACCAGCCACTTCTTACCATTAACACAATTTTCAAAAAATTGATGTGTCCCAGACTCCTTCTGTTTGTGGCAAGCTGCACTGTAGGTACCCTCCAGATATGCAGACAATGTTCTAATTTGTGATATGGATAAGTTGGTATCACAATCAGAGGCCAGCATGGGATCAAGCATGTAGCCTGATGTTTCAGGAAATTCACTCACACAATCAATTTCGTGGTTGACGTCCCTCTCCCCTTCCGTCGGTGGTGATTCATTGTAGATTCTGGTAAGATCTTCCCAGTCCACTGGATGTGCCGTGCCTTGGTCCAACATGCTTGCATCACAAGCATTCTTTGTAGCCATGTAACGGATTTGACCAGTCTGTGATGTGATGACATTGATCCAGCGATAAAACGTTCCATCTTTTGTTACAAAAGTAGGCCTCGTTGTACTCTTAGCCACGCGGATTCCAGTCCCATCGGCCTTCCCCCCCTTTGCATTTGATCCACCCCGACGATTCTTTGCAATCTCGTTCTTGTACGGGATGGCCTTTAAATGTTGTGCGTACACCTTTCCAAGGTCGTTCTTGTTACGAGTGCGTCCAAAAGAGACCTGATGATGTTTTAGAAAAGCTTTGCGGTCCTCCAAGCCAATTCCCTCCCATTCCACATTACCCACACACAGAATGTCATCGCCAGATTCATTCAAGACAACATTAGTTGCGGGTACACCAAGGATATATTCTAATTTCCTTATCTTTTCTTGTCTACTAGCCTCAGCTTTCTGCGCTCGCTTTTCGGCAGCGTCGAGTTTTCTCTTCTCCTTCTTTTCTGAGGCAGCCTTTTCTTTTTTGCCTTCAGAATCATTGCCGACATCAATGCCATCATTAGTTGAAGCTGTATCCGCATGATTCAACGCAGGAAGATCAGGTACTGCAGGTCGCGTGAAATGATTGCGAATA
>JALLPH010001439.1:0-10160 GCA_036939855.1 Cyclotella choctawhatcheeana
CTTCTCCCAAAGATGTGACCAAAGCCGAAGAGACCCCTGTGAGTAAAAAATCTTCGAAGTCGATCCCTGAAAGAAAAACAGTGTCGAGCAAAAAGATTCTACACAAAGATGCTGTTATTGTCAAAGGGACACCTGAGAAGAAAAAGTTGGTGGACAAAAGAAAGAAAGAAGATGATGCAGGAACACGTACATCCCCACGGAAAAAGCAACATCGTGCTTCTTGACAGGTGCTCGTACAGAACTGTTGACAAAAATGTAAACGTTCGTTGTGTGTTGAAACTCATAGATATTAGAAATCAGTTGTATTCACATTTTGCATACCCGGAACCTGAGAACGTTCGATACTATGCATGCGTGGATACAAGGTTTTTCTTGAGTCTACCAATAAAGAGCATAAAAAATAGTAGATAGTTATCCTCACATCCCCTTTTTTTCAACTGAGTAACTTGTAACTTGACTTTATCATCAAAACGAATAATATCTATCATAATGGCTCCAACCTCAGATCAACAACACGCAATCAATGAAGTCAGTCAGGCCCTTCAGCACAAAGCTAGATTCATTTACTGGGATGATGGCTCACATTGCTTTGCTTATTTCAGATATCAAGACAACAATAAATTTAAGCAATTCATAAAAAACATGAAACGCTTAGCGAGGGTTGCAAATGGAGAGATACTGGAAATCGCAACAGATCCACGATTTGAAATAAACGGAGTCACATTATACCCAATGATTATCAAATTCAAAAATTGTCTGTGCCCTTCTTACATGCATCTCCTACGAAAATCCACAGACAATTCGAAGTGGTCACCATTTCTGTTCACAAGCAAAAAAAGACGCACAAAGACTGTAAATTACCTTACGAACTTTTACACGATTATCCGTGTCAACGCCACATCCACGATTCCCCACTTTCAAATTATCCAGAAATTCGAAACTACTTCTGAATTGGCATTGACGATTAAAAGTTTGATCGATCCGGAATCAACGGTGACACGAATACCGATGTCATTTTGGTGTATGGATGATAAACGGCAAGAAATTGACGTATGGGTAGATGAAGAAGGACGAGACAAGAATTTGCAACCAAACCACAGAGCAAATGCATTGGCAGAAGCTGGACGATTCAAGAATATGTTATTTGATGACATCGGCAAAAGACACCGTGTTACTAAAAACCAACAGCTAAAAGAGAGTCAAGGGGCAAACTACTTTGTAGGTGATGTATGTCTTGTCGTCAAAGGAGGTAAACCATATCCCAATTTTAATGTGTATGGTGAAAATCCTATCAAATTCATCACGAACATCAACCCTCCCTCGCAAGGTATGATCACCCGATATGGGGAGGATTTGGCAAAAAAAATGATTGACCCTGAGAAAACAGTAGACTTCCAATCTCTTTTTCATAGATTGACAGATTTAAGGGGTACTTCTTACGACCTCAGTTCAATTGTTTCAAGAAACGACAAGCATCGACAGAGAATTATAATGATTGACGTATTGAAACGAATTGATAACGTGACATGGAACACAAGAAAATATGCAACGCTCTCGACAGCATATCCAATTGAGACATCCTTTGCACAGTTACTATGCAAATGGTTGCCACTGTGTGAAAGGGACCGCACCTGTTCTCGTTCCGATCCAGTCCGTTTTGTAGCTCAATTATTTAACTAAAGCAGATTAATGTAAAATTTCGACCTCTTGTCTTTTTACCACACTTAATAATATTATCCATCAATACGCAAAATATTCTTGACGAGCTCATAAAATTCAATTTGCTTCTCCAACAAAGTACTTGATTTTTTCTACTACAAAAAAAAAAAAACACAATGAACTGTATCTCAGATTGTATCCTACAATTCTCCAGTAATGGTATTTTGTCGCTTACTCATTCGTTAATCATCCTTTTGATGGGATCGTCTCTTTCATGGCAATGCAACCACGTAATAAATGGTGGTGTACAAGATCAGGACAAACAAGGCGTTCCTGTTTCAACCAGGATAGGTAGATATTTACTCAGTATTGGGAGGGTAACCGAAATATCCAATAAGGAGCTGTTGACGGAACTGTCCGAACTAGCCACACTGAAGAAGGCCCAGTTCAAATCTTCCAATACTGCTGTTTTTTTTGTAAAACTAGCCATTGAATGGTCTCAAGCTATTCTATTGTGCTGTTCAAGCGGAAAGTTGTCTAGGACTTCCACTGAACATATCGAAACATGGTTTACGATGTGTATTGGCATCTCTTCGCATATTGGAAAATCCCAACAGACTCATCGCGATGAAGTAATATCAAACATTGAGCAACTTACTTCACTTTACCGATCATTTTTGTCTTGGCGCAGCTCAGCCACCTCATTCAACCGTCAGAAAAATCTACACTTTTGTGTGTCATCTCACATTATTCAGTTATTGATGTTAACCATGTTGTCATTGACTACGGATGAAGAACACACTCTTTTCGGTAACTTGATGTATGAAGTACTGGAAAAATACTCAATTCTACAATTCTCCAAAATGAAAAATTTCGACCTCGACACAAAACCCGACTTTGATCTCGATGCACCATACCACTTGCAGATTCCGTTGGATGCAATTCATGACATCAGCAAGCACGTGAAAAATGACTCCGACGCCTTAGCCGAAGATATTGCCATCTTAGTTATCCAATATGTATCCTCGCAAATTATGCATTTGGCACAATACTACACCCATTCTTGCGATACTACCAAGGATGAATACACTGCTATTGATCACACTCTCAATGCTCTAAACAAAACCCGTGAACTTCTCGTCACCTCGAGAAAAAAAACACAATCTGCCAATCGTCAGAGCTATTTTTCCCACCTCCAACACAACACTGGTCAACGTAATAGGAATGTATCCATACCGATTCACGTTCTAAAGAGTTTGTCATGTGTATGTGGTACTTCTATCAAGGATTCCGCACACGATGCAATTTCACTTCTTATCAACACCCCCAACACGGGTAACACGGTTATTAATTCTTGGATGAACAGATCTATGAGAGAGGGGAGAGTGGACAAATCGGAGTCCTTGTCTTGTGACCTCAGATCTCCCGACCGGATTATCCTAACACCCAACAAAAAATCCTCTGAACGAAAAAAATACAGTGAGGAAGAGAAAGAGGAGGTTATGAGAGGTATGCAAGAATGTAAATCATGGAAACAAATACTAGACGGATCCACCCATTGCAAGGCAAATGGCAGAACCAGTGTCAACCTTAAAGATCTTGGTCGAAAGTTGAATCCCGACTACAAAGTACGGGCATCCAGACGCCGCAACTATACGGAAGAAGAGAAAACAATTGTTGAAGAAGGTGTCGAAGCCGGTTTGACGTACCCACAGATACTAGAGACACATCCTGAATGTTTTGAGAATAGGTCTGCTTCAGCTCTGAGATTATGCTACAGGAGCATCATCAAGAAGAAGGCTCGTCAAGCCGGCCGATCATGCGTTGTTTAATTTTGTTTTTAGTGTTTTGCCGTGTTATCATCTCTGTTGACCAATCTGTAGGTATCCTCATAAAATATATGTCATCAAAATATCTAGATACATACTACATTATTACATGACAAAAACAGATAGCATGTCCGATTCTGACTCCGAATATCAACCTTCCGACACTGATTCTTATTGCAATTCATTTTTCAAATGGTGTGTACTGCCTGTATCTATTTCCAAATAACCGGGTCTTCATCATTTTTTTACAAGTTAATTAATGCATTATTCCCAATATTGCAATAGGGGATCTTCTGAAACGGACGACAAACAGAATGTGGACAGTTACATTAAAGTATGCAAAGAAACAATTCATAGACATCTCACAGATTCATCAGACTTATCTTTCACCGATGAGGATGTGTTGGTAGACTGTGACGGATTTAGTGTAATTGCTGTTATAGCACCTCCTCCATCGACAGTCCCTCTTAATAACCAAGTTATGGCAATGCCATCACTTATCAAGTCTCAAGTAAAACGATTATTCAGGATATTTGGTGGCGAATGGGGGAAAGTCAAACTTCCGTCGAAAGCTTTCGCCACAAAAGTTAAAGGCCAAACAACAGGCATAGACCACATGTTTGGCGGTCAGCAGGTTAAGCTTCCTGACGAGAATGGTAATCACTGTTTATACGAGTCTGAAGATGTGGTAATCGAGTCCCCTCTGAAAATAGCAGTTCATTCTTCTTGTAGCCCCTTGATTGCTGAAAATATCAAAAAAAGACACTTTCCAATAGAGTTATCGCCTATATCAGGTATCTGTCTACAACCAGGTCTCTCAGTTCCTTCCTTCGATGTCATGCTGGATATCATCCTTGATTCATGTTATGTGGCGTCCACGAATCAATGGATTGTTCACTTTGGTGATATTGGAACCAGACATTTAATAGGCCCAGATCGGCAACAATGTTCACTAACCAACTTTTTCACAGAAATCACTAATTTAAGGAACCAGTCATTGTCTGGGGGTTTTGGTGAATACACAGTCTCAGTTGAGGTGACCCAGATTGATATATCTTTCAATGTTCCCCTCTCCAGGAAACTCGCTAGATGGTCGCTGGGCGCCAGTCCGGATGATTCCCACGTCGGTTCCAAAAGAAAAAGAACCTCAGATTATCAATACAATAATCATTATTCATCCCTGCTTGGGAAACAAATTGATGTGTGGCCACTACATGGTGTCGAATCAGAGTCTGACAAGATTCTACCTGAAAAACAACAAAAAGGAACCTTACGATTCAAATGCACGAATAAACCAAATACAGTCATGAACCGTACCAATAGTGTTAGCCATACAATATCTGACAGTGACTCCATCACGACTGACGGAGATGATAGTCAGAATCATCCTATGTCAAATTTCAATCTATTTGAGATTCTCCCGCCCATCCGGGAATCAGAAGATTGCCAATACCACAACACAAATGGACATGCACTGATACGCTCTATTTACGAAACTATGGACGATTCTATAAAACCCAATTCTTTGTCGATGCATGCTTCACGCGATGACATTAACAGTATCAAATTCTACTCGACTATTGCTCATTCCCTCTTGCAAAACAGATATTCCATACCGTTGTCTATTGTGAAGATTCAATCTCTTCCAAAAAAATCCTTCCGTCAACTGAAGGCAATCATCGAGACTCTACTGAAGACATGCAAGGAGGCCATCAGTTATGTAAATCGTTATGAAGTCATGGCCCGTATTGAAGTGTCTATTAGACCTGGCATAGACAATGACAACAGCATTAGATTGAGACGACATGGTCACTTAGTTGATATTTTCACCCTTGTTTGTCACAGCATAACGGAGGTTTTTGCTGATCATCCCATCAAAATTGAAACTGTCTCCCCTGCCGCAACTTTTAACAAATTGACCAAACATGTTAAAGAAATCCAGTCTATGCTTCATTTTCGCAACAGCAAAATTTTTGATGATGTCTACCGAGCTGTTGATGCACATCATTGGTTGATGGCTTTAATTTGTTATGTGATGACTTTAGGAGGATATGCACACCTAAGCAAAACGCGTTACTTGAATTATTTTTTAAAGAACACGAAATTTGATCCATTCGAGTTTAAAAAAACGCTCATCCCGGAAATTGAGAGCCCAAGCTTGGAGGATCATACAAATGAATCAGTTGTTGAGACTGCCAACAAAATACTTGAAACAATTCCGCTATCTCGAGACGGCAAGGTGATGGTTTTGAACTTGATTTCCCAGAAGAATGCGCTAAGTACCCGCGAACTGTTCCATAGTCTAAACTTCCGAGACAAGACTGTCCTAGCATATCACTGTGCCAAGACATTTTTGCCCGAAATGTCTTCTCAGTTATTCTCTAAGGAAAACATCACCTCTAACAACATCACGAACAGCAATGAACTATTTGATCCGAAAGAATATCTGAGTGATGAATTTTTTGACATATATGAAGAAGACGACAACTTTCATCTATCAGACACCTCCCTCGAAGAAATATTCGATTCAGACAAATACTACAAGGAATCCACCAGGGTTTCTGTTGTTGCAATGCACCTGGGATTTCCACGAGTTAGTTTGCCGGAATATGTCAAGAAATCAAATTCTTTACCCAACCATCCCATCCTATATTCAATCTTTAAACTTGTTGAAGTATGCAACTTATTTTCAACGGAATCTCACGGATTCATAAATAAACTGTGCAGGTACATCAATATCTGCCATAAACATCGAATGAAACTACCAAACTCATCTCAGAATCTGACTCCGTTCCCAGAGAACCATCCCCTTCGATTATCACCTACCTCCAGCGTACGAGAAATACACGCAATCATTCGTACTCAACTAAAAATGGATTTTGTTCGGTCAGGAACCAAAGATTATATGTTAAAGGAAATTGCCAATCATTACTATTTCCCGTGCAGCCACACCCCCAAAGATCATCTAAATTCGTTGGATGAGAGTACGTTGAGACAAGAAGAAGACCTCAACGTGATTATTCACTCTGTTTGGAATGATGGTGAATCTGTAGAATTGCCACACTTTTTTTCGAAGGAAACGCGGAGGTTTTACCGTGACAATATCGATGATGTGGTTGTCATCCCTTTAACGAACTATGTATTTAAATGCGATCCTGACCATGGTCTCAGAAAACAGTTTATCAATGCTGCCCGCTCTGGCACTCACGAAAATCCCTTTTCATGCATCAAGGAAGTTATGCTTCCAAACCTCAGTAACACAAAAGAAATCACAGATATACTTGATTCAAAACTTGAAAAACTTGAGGTATGTGACTACTTCATTGATTCGCGTGCTCGCGTCTTGAAACAGTTTCAGCCATTTTTGAATTGGAAATCAACAAAGATTCGTCAACGTCAAGATGAGATTTTATACGTGGAACTGTTTGTTATACCAGCGTTGTCTCTGGTGTTGCACAAGCATATAGTATATGTTGACAATGGAGTCATATATTTGTATTACTTCCAAAATCTCTCCAACGTGGTTGTTCTGTACTCAACGGAATCCAACCGTCAGATCATACCCAACCAAGAACTGGATGTAACTTATATATTCAAAAACAAAGACGCAACGTATTGTGCCACACGCTCACAGCCAATACAAAATAATCAAATTCCCATCGTCGATCTTTATAGATTTGCTACCCATCATGATGAAATGAATAATTTATCCTTTCACCCAAATGGCCATCCCATCAAGAAATCAACTCTAGGCCTGTGCCTTTACGAGGTTATGCGATCCTCTGCGTTTAATCACGACCAGTTCCGTGGACAACCAAAATTAGACAGCAGAGCCGTAGATCCCCTCAAAATTCACGATTTTATCACCGAACTGGCATTTTGTAAAGTGCCCATAGAATCCTGCTTCGACAAATCACTAACTGAATCCAACGTTTTTCCCATCATACAAGACTTTGAAGAGATTAGAAACAACTTCACCTTGCTATATTCCGATCATAATTTACTCATGTCGACGGTATGCCTGAAATACAAATTATATGTATGCATGTACACACAGAATTTCCAGGGACTAAGCAAGAAATGCACTACTGTCTTCTACTACAATGCTGCCCTCCAAAAAGTCTGTTCTGTCTTCATTAGCAAACACGTACACTTTCCACGTTATGAACACATTGTATATGTTTCAGTGTCCTATTCAACTTCAAATAATCCAACCTATAAATATTGGAACATGAAATCAGGCGCGCTTTTCCCACAAAAACGAGGAGATTACATGAACCTACTACGAACACCATATTCATACCCTGACGGACTGGTCTTAGGTCACATTTACTTCAAACTCCGTGAGTCCGGAGTTAATGTCTACCCAACAAACCAGATATCAAATATTGACCTATCGACAACCACTGTAATCAATGTCCCTTTGAGGCCTAACGACTCAGTACTGAAATATGTCCCATTCATCATATTCCCATTCGATGACCAACTTAAGATGTATCCATCCTGTGTTGTTATTGATGATCAACGCATTGTCCATGCAGCAAATGTAGAAATTGTGAGACTGATAGACTTATATACGTCCACAAATCTCAACGAAAAATTTGACTTGGCCAACATCACAGTTGGGGCTCTCGAATCAACGCCTTCTTCCATTATCACCTGTTTTATGTACAGCTACATTGCATGCAAGTCTTCCAACAAAGACGACTTCATTGGAAAACTTTCCGCGATTCATCAACTCGATAATGTACCCGAATCCTGGCAATCATATCTAGCCGATTTATGCATTTCTTTTGACTCATCCATACATAGTAATTGGTGGCACGACATATTTCTCCCTTGATCCCTAATCTCAATCCCATAATTTTTAAATTGGTCATTTTGTATTTTTGTACCATCGGATAGTCTTATCATATGTATTTTTTTATTGGTCATTATGGAGGCTCGAACGGAAACACACATCCCTCTTTCTACAACACCGTCAAGCAATAAAATTCGTGCAGCTAGTATTGCATACAAAGTCTTAAGCACATCTGACAAAATCACGAGACCAATTAACACTGACAATAACACCCATGAACCATCTGACATCAATGACAAACCACAATCAAAGTTTCATATGGTCCCAATAATGCCAGATCTCTCACCGAAATACCCAAAATTCGAAGACAATTATCTTGAGGAGAATCACGTTGTGTTTGATGGATCTAATCCAACATCGAAAACTACCATTTCCTTCACATCATCGCATAAACTCAAAAAGCCTATACGAATTATAAATCTATCCTCAACAAGAGATATTGTAATCCCTAAAGACACACACAATGGCTTAGGTATTAAATATCTAAATTCAAACCAGGAAGTTGTGTTCTGTCTCTGTCCCAGAGTGAACACACTAAAGTTCACAAAACTATATTGTATGAAAGAAAAAGCAATACACTTATTCAATTCCTTCTCTGTCATCGAGAAATTTCACAAACACACACTGAAGAGAGGGCAGTGTCGTCCCGTTTTTGGCTCCGCAAAATATGTTGGTGCTCTAGGTTGGCATCAAAATCGTGCGGGCAGGGGTCTAAATAAAAGCTACCATTTCCATTCCAACATAAATCGCAGGGTGATCGATTGTGTTGACGAGTATATATCCCTCTTGGAGGAAATCATGCTAATGTATTCTCATCCAGAAAGTGTGTCAATGTTGTTTAATGCCAAAAAACTTGTCCATTGGCCAACTATGGATCGCTGCAGATTTTACAGTTCTGTAGCATTCGGGAAAAACATTTATCTCCCTGCCCACAAAGATCAAGATTTCACCCTCTCTATCACCACCATACACAAACGTTCCGCTAATTATGACGAAGAAGATTCTGTTTTGGCTTACTTTTGTTTTCCAAAAATTGCCACTGCCATACCAATGAAGCCTGGTGATGTTATTATATTTAACCCACAGGAATACCACTGTGTATCATCAAGAAGCAACAAAGATGATGTTATTTTATGTATTTCAGTGTACCTGAAAAGTGCTATAGTTGGAGGTCACGATAACTGCCAGACACTATCTTCCAAAGTAAAAAATGTTCTTAAATTATATAGAAATAAAGTATAATAACAGTTCTGTTTTTTTTTGATCCTCGTATTTGTGTAATAAATCTTGTTTGAATTACACTCATCATTCGCTTGGTCCTTGTCGATAATGTCGCTGCGGTCAGGTACTAGTGCTTCTGCTCTATTGCTCTGTGGTTCTATCAGTTACGGTTATATCAGTTATCACCCATTGGGTTCGTTCTAAGGTTTTATTGTTAAACGGTGATTATAAGGTTTTTAGTATTATCTAGAGTTACACCAGGCTTTTACGGTTTTATATTTAAGGTTTCTAGGGTTTGTAGGGTTTCTAGGGTTTCTATGTTTTCTAGTGTTTCTAGTGTTTCTAGTGTTTCTAGGGTTTCTAGGGTTTCTAGGGTTTCTAGTGTTTCTAGGGTTTCTAGGGTTTCTATGGTTTCTAGGGTTTCTAGGGTTCTATGGTTTCTAAGGTTTCTCTGGTTTCTAGGGTTTCAATGGTTTCTAGGGTTTCTAGGGTTTCTAGGGTTTGTGTTTCTAGGGTTAGGGTTAGGGTTTCTGCTGTTAGGGTTTCTGCTGTTAGGGTTTCTGCTGTTAGGGTTTCTGCTGTTAGGGTTT
>JALLPH010001440.1:0-10169 GCA_036939855.1 Cyclotella choctawhatcheeana
TGACCAGACAGTAACAAGTCTTCGTCATTCGGACACACATGTGACGTCATAAGGAAATACATATGAATATGATGTCATATGTACATTATAAGTACATTAAGTACGTAAAAAATGACAAAAAATAATCCGATCAGCCCTCTGAGAACCTCCAGACCTCTGCAAGCTACGGTTTTCCATTGCTATTGTGTCTGTCCCTTGTTTACACAGCTATTTTTGCCATTTCCTTACATTCTAATCCCCACGCAGACAATTACCAGGTTACTTGATTGAAATGATTAAGACTCATAGAGGTAAGATATAACCGGAGAATGGAATCAAATCGCCAAAAGATACCTGTGTGAGGATCAAAAAATAGCTGTGTTGGTAGATATCTTGTACTGATTTTCTACAGAGGAATGGGATACCCAAATAATAATAGCTGTGTAAAGTAGTTATTAGCTGTGTTGAGCTGTGTAACAAAAATGAGATTCAAGATTCATTGTATCCGACAGGGGTTATCTCCCGAGATGACTGTCGCATCCCAGTTGAGCGATTTAAATGACGTTCTCTTTTGTTCTTCGATCTACATCATGCTACAGAGGAATCCTTTAAAAGATTTCGGAAAGTCTCAACAGACAAAAAAATGATCCCATAGAATCTTTTAGAATACATGTGAATATTCATCTGTTCAATTTTACAGTTCCCAAGTTACACTTAAATCATCTTTTAAAAATTAATTGAAAATTTCCTACTTATCTGAATTTTTTACTAGTAGCTACTAGCAAAATCTTCGTCATGTCACTGCGCAGTCAGTACTTATTTTCAGAACACATATGAATAGTGCCAGATGGTCTAGAAGACCTCACGATTCTGGTGGATTTTTCAGAACCAACTGATTAAGCCTAGTCTTGACGCTACGTTAAAGTTAGTACGGCAGACGTAGATTTCAGTCACTCAACCACAGACCCGAATGCTCGATGCCCACCTCAACGGCAACGCGGCGACGGCCGAACCACCATCAATGCTGTCATGTGGCTCTATTACGACCAGGGTGCTTGCTATCGCGTGGATCGTCAGAGGGCAGCAAGGCCGATTTGATTTCTTCGATGTCACGATGCCTCGCGGCCGGATCAGAAGTGTACCGACGTCCCTTTTCGCATTTGTAGTATGCCACATTCAACTGATCCTCAGCGGCATTCCCGAACGAGGGATCCTGTTTGCGATCCAAACGAACCGCCGGCTGAGAACCGGGAGACGATTGACGGAATTGATGCGTCATATCGGGATCCGTTTTGGTTTCGCTAATATCGAGCAACAACGAAGGGACTTCGAGGAGAATGATTGTTGAAATTCAATTGGCTCAATTGCGCATGGTACCACCTTGCCTTGCTGAGATGGTAGCCGTGACCAAATTGAATCCTCATTTCATTCTGATGAAAAGAAATTCTTCAAACTGAAGCAGATCGTTGAATGGCCCAGTGGCAGTGTGTCCATTTGTCCAAAGGCGATTGTGACATTTCAGAAGCAGGGGTCCTGCGAGATAGCTTCAGAAAGAGTTGAGTGAATGTCCAGCAAATTCTTCAAGAACATTTGTGCCTCAAGGGGATTCAAATTCTCATTCGTTTACAAAAAGTTCAAGTGTGTCTCGAAACTGAAATCGCCCGCGGCAATCACGGTCACATTGACTTGCACAAGAAACTCAAGGAGAATCCAACAAAATACGCGCTGAGAAGAAGGTAGTACAGCAGAATGCTGCTTGAATGAGGAGGTTGTTCTCAAACGAAAGATTGTCGAGGCGGTTTCCAAAGAATACGCAATTGGAATAAAAGAAGAGACGTAAGAATGACAAGCAGATGCAATCTATTTCATCAGCTCAAGTAGTAGGGAGGCTAAGGGTTGATCCAAAGTAAGAGGAACACCACAGCAACAGCACAAATTGATTCGTACTGATATAGAATTAACATTTAATCTATAGTCGATACAAATAATGTTTAATGATTCATAATCTAGGTGCACTCAGCTGGTGCTGAAAGAAGTTTTGAACTCCTCAGAAGAAGTAGATAATGATAGACACCCAATATGACTTCATTGGATGATCACAAGCGGAGATGGATTTTGAGTGGTGGCGGATTTGAAAAATTCAGATTTAGCTGAAATTTCAATTTTTAGCAAAAAGATGATTTAAGTGTAACTTGGGAACTGTAAAAATTTTGATACTTCAGCGAGGGGTCTCACATGATTAGATAAGCCCCAATCAAACCGCAAATAACCCATCATGTGTAGCAGATAAACGGTTTTGGTTTTTGGTTGGTACCGTTGAACGTTGGACATTGATTCTAACAAGACATATTCTGCCATGGCGACAGCAGTGATGACAGTGTACTGATTTTAAATTGCAGGCATTAACAGCATCCTCCTCTTGGCCCCATTACATCATGAACGCAATACGCAGCAGCAGCAGCAGCAGCATTATTTGCAAATCGGTCCTACTAATCATTCTCCCCTACTTCACATCCATAACCACTTGCCATCCCATCGAACACGATGATTCATCAACGTCCTCCCATTACGATTCGTCGAGACATCTTCAAAAGAACATCAATAATAATAATCCACGACCCATCCCCCCCCTCGTGGGAGTGGACACATTCACCCTCCCCTCGCTCGTAGACGACGATCGATCTCACGGGGTGGTGTTTGATATACGCACCTCGCCCTCTAGCCAATTGTTGGCTATTACCGATATCGAATTGTACACATTCAATGATGAAGAGTCTTTATTGAGTAACGGCGGGATTGGCACCGTTGTGGATTATCAAATTTACGTCAAGGAGGGGACGTGGCACGACGCCTCGCTGAGAGATTATTCGCCCGTTTCTTCGGGCAATCTCACATTCAACAGTGAAAATAATGATGTTGATTCAATAGGTGATTTGCAATCGCAGCTGCTGTACAGCAAGCATCGAATATCATTGAATGATAACGTCATTCGATTGAATGGGAATGACACACTGTACTCACTATACATCGGACTCAGCCAGCGGATACTGCCCTTTCAACATCCAGACGAAACATCATCATCCAATACTAATAATAAATACATCTATCAACAGGGTAGAGATTACATCCCACTAATAACAACAAAACACATGACAATTTACACGGGAGCCGCCGCCATGATCTATCCGCTATCGAAACTAAATCATCCGGTGTATTATCGTAAACCACGGGGATTTTTGGGTCGTATATGGTACGAATGGGATGGTTTATGTTTGGGAAGTACGACCGTTGTCGATTGGGATGAGTGCGATACCCAGTATAATGGTTTTGGTGATCAAGAGAGGGAGGAGGAGATTGCGTACGGTGATGTTTATTATGGTGGAATTGCCAGTGATGCGACTAGTGTTGTTACAAGTGTTGGAGACGGCAGTGATGAAAATGGTAGTGCTGCTGGTGGTGGTGATACGTCGTCATCATCGTCGTCATCTCCATCCACCGACGGTAATCAAGTGTATCTCGTCATTACCTTCGGCGAGGCACCACAGCCACAAAAGAACAATAACAACAACAATAACGGTAACATCATGAACGAGGCGGCACAATCATCTTTCGAACGAGTCTTGATGGAATTTTACTCGAATCAAGATGTATTGGCAATGAATGACGTGGATTTGTATTCGGTTGAGGTTTGGTTGCAGCAGTTCCTTTCGTTGGAAACAATGATTGGGGGTAAGAGAGAGAGAGATCGACGATTGCAGGCGGTCTCATCACCAAGTAGTGAAAGTACCTCCAATAATCTACAAGAGATGGTGATGTTTCAAGTCACATTGATACTGACCATCACTCACAGCGCTTTGCCGCATTTAATCACAAGAGAGTTAATGATAAACACCGTACGAGAGAACGTCGACGATCTATTCAAACGTCTCAAGCTAACCCCCGAGCTCGTCCCGTACCTCCAAAACACGGCCAGCATTGCCGCCATTGAAACCATGGATACATTGACCGATCCGCCGACACGATCGCCCACCTACGCTCCCACCGTATTCGTCGTGGAAGAAATGGTAATTCGTCAGGAGACGTCTCCGGCATTCGTTGTCCTGGCATTGCTCATTGCCATATACACTTTCTCCGTATTGTTCAGCACGTGTTACATTAAGCAGTCACGGAATGCCATGGAACACGAGCACGACATGGATCAATTACTGAAAAGTACGACGATTGAACCGGATATTCGGGGGAGTAAAGACGATTTCCTGGCGGGTGCAAATGATGCATCGACATCGATGCAAGATAGCAAGAAGAAGGGTAAGAAAAAGACGTTATTTCAGAGAATGACCGTGTCAAAGAGTAAGAGTAGTAAAAGCGAGGGAAGTTCACAAGGAGTGACTCCGCAGGATAAAGACGATGATTCCCATTCCAGCGAGGAGGAGGAGGAGGAGGAGGAGGATGAGAGTGGGAGCTCTTCCGATGACAGCGAAGACGATGACAGTAGCAGCGAAGATGAGAGATTGTCGATTACATAAGGTGCGACAATAACGACGTGGATTTGTCTGTTCATAATTTCATAATCGATCTTATACACATCAGTTTAGTCATCGTCATTAGTAAATGCAATCAATTCTACGTCAAATCGAAGATCGGAATCTTTCGGCACAAGGCAGGGGAATCCTTTCGATCCGTAAGCCTTTGACGAGGGTATTGAAATCATGGCCCTCTCGCCCAGTGACAGTTGACTTACCCCCTCGTCCAATCCCGGGATTACTTGCTCACAGAATAGCAAGTATTTGAATGCATTGCGTTTGCGTGTTGAGTCAAACTGTATTCCATTGGGTAGGAATGCATCATAGTGGATTGAGACTGTACTGCCGGCCTTGGGATAGTTCTTTCCGTCACCGGCTATCAGGACTTCTACGCCAACGTCGTCCTTGCCCATCAGCAGAGACACTGAGGTTGTCAACAAGCTGGTAGTTTGTATCTAACTCAGCTGTCTGACTTCGTTAGACCCCAACGTCGCCTCACTGATCTTCGAAAGAGCGCTTCACTCCGTGTCAATAATTGAAAACGGAACTCCAAATTTTTTCAAGTTTTCATTTCGAGCTCTTTCAAGGGGCAAGCTTTTGTCTCGTTGCTTGCTCGCCTTTCGTCTCCGTCACAACAGCAACGACGTCAACGATGGGCGCCTGTCAAAGCATGTCTGCCGAAGAAAAGGCTGCGGCGAAGGCCTCCAAGGAAGTGGAGAAATTGATGGAGAAGCAGTTCAAGGTCGACAATTCCAAAATCAAGCTTCTCTTGTTGGGAGCAGGAGAATCAGGCAAATCAACCATCTTCAAGCAGATGCGTGTTTTGTTTGGAGCTCCCTTGACTGAAGAGGAGAAGCAGCAGATTACGCCGGTGGTTTACAATAACACCATCACGTCAATGAAGATTCTATGCAATGAGACAAAGAATCTAGGCTACGATCAAGAAGTCGTGGCGAAAGAGATGTTTGATCTCATACTGAAGATTGACGATCATTGTGAAATAAATGTAGAGATTGGTAACGCCATCAAGACACTCTGGACTGATCCCGGCGTGCTCATGACTTGGAAAAGACGTTCCGAGTTCCAGATTATTGAATCTGTGAAGTACTATTTTAATGAGATTGATAGAATAATGCTGGACGATTACGTTGCCACACAGCAAGATATGCTTTTGGCGCGTGTTCGGACCTCAGGAATCGTTACCGAGAAGTACGTGATTGACGGAGTAGACTTTGAAATGTACGATGTGGGTGGCCAACGAAACGAGCGTAAAAAGTGGATTCACTGCTTTGATGACGTAACTGCAGTTATCTTTGTTGCAGCCCTGAGTGAATACGACCAGGCTCTGTTTGAGGATGCCTCGACTAATAGAATGACTGAGGCCATAGAACTATTTGGTGAAATTTGCAACAATAAAGTCTTTGCCGACTCTTCAATGATACTCTTTCTGAACAAGAAGGATCTATACGAAGAGAAGATCAAGAGTGTTCACATCGGGGACATTCCTGCATTTTCCAATTTTGAGAGTAAGCCAGGTGACGCAGATTACTACGACAATGGTATCAAATACTTTCTTGATGCTTTCTTGGCAGAGAATACCAACACGGAACGACAAATCTACAGCCATCCAACATGTGCCACAGATTCGAAAAACGTAGAAGTCGTATTCAACTCATGTAAAGACATTATCATGAGAGGGAACATGGAGGCCATGGGGATATGAAAGTGTTTTTGAATTCGATCACATGTATTGCAGATGAAGCTGAGGATCTCGTATTTGCGAATGTTAAACAGCATTGTCGCTATGGAAGCGGCAGTATTACGGTAGCTGCAAAATATGATACTAGCGCCACCACATAATGAGAAGGGTACTCTCTCAGTAATAAAATCAGTCCTCCAGTACGTCTTTCCAAAATCATTCTCTTCCTTAATCCTTGTTCTCTCTAATAATGACGGGAGGCATATACTTCGTCCCATCGGCGTTGAAAACAGCAGGAGGCCTGACGATGGTCTTTCCGCAAAACTTCTCCCGGAGTTTGATAATGGCTTCGGCAGCCCTAGCATCATTGCCAGAAGCAAGAACGATATCCTCCATATCAACCTCCTCTTCATTCTGACAGACATCTCCGTAGATAGAACGACGGTCCATCATGGTTTCGAGAAGCTTTTCGTCCACCTTTTCTGCACGAGAACACTTGAGGAGAGCAGAAACCTGTTTGATAGACCCATCAGTATCCTTGACCCTCTTGAAGAGCTCACTCCATTCATTCTTTTCTGCATTAAGCTTTTCTACCCAGCTTTGCATGAGATTAAAGGTAGTCATAGCAGTAACAAGCGAGAGGGGGTGGATGCCCTCCTCGTAACCTGCAAGATCTTCCTTATCACCAAGACAGTATTTCGTGAGGGTTTCGTCACAGTTGCAGATCTCAAGATAGTAGCCATCAGGATCGCGAATAAAGAACTGATAAAATAATTATGATAGGAGTGAAAGTGATACAAAAGAAACATATTATTATTGGGCTTACCTGAGTGACTATCTTGTTAGACATCATGTCGTTGTTCTTATTGGTGTTCATCGATCCAGCATCTTTACCGGCGGGCACTGATGTGTTCTTAGTTCTTACGGAACGGAACCCACAACTTCTGAAGTTTTTTCAAGTACACCAGCGACGTTCACTGCATCAAGAGAGATGTGTCCAACGACTAGATCGTCACCCTCGTGAACAATAGTTCTGCCCTTGATTAAATGGAGTTCGCAGTTTCCCATGGTGAACCAAGCCCCGTGCGAGTCAAAGTTAGGCCTGCGAATCTACCGTAGTTCACACAATAATCACTTTTCAGAAGTCTCAGAAGGGCGTTTTAATTTGTGATTGTTGTCCAGCTGTTAGGGAAAATATTTGACAGCAAGCAGGCACTAACCTGCTCCAGACCGATAATATTGTGGTAGAAATGAGTAGACTTGGCAACATCTGATACTAGGATGGCAATATGATTGACAGCACGGACATGATCAGATCAGAGAGTCCGATGCGAGGGCGATTTTCCGACCAATGAAGCTTTTGAGGAATATTTCCTTCGGCTGGCTCCAATACTTTTCTTAAATCAATAGTGCCATCGCCTTTCTTATCAAAAGGAGCAAGGGCCATCCTGAGGTCTTCGTCAGCAATGGAGGAAAGTAAGATGAACTTCTCTTCTTCTACAGCCTTGACCTCCTCTTTCTTCTCTTCTTCTGGCTTCGCCTCAACAACAACACCCTCAACATCACTTGCTTCAATAAATGAGTCCCTGTCTATAAGGAAGCCTAGGTCGGCGACAATCTCAACAAACTCATCGAATTTGATGCGTCCGTCTCCATTGGCATCGTACATATGCATGAGTTCACTCGTCTCGTCGTCACTTAAGGTCTGACAGTAATTGAAAGAATAACAAAGAAGGGAGAGAGGATAAGAATCCACAATAGCAAAGGTCACATCATCAAGAGGGCGAGCAAAGAATAACAACGACTTACCAATCCAACGTTGGAGAGGAAGTGAAACAACTCAGCTGTTGTGATGTACTCACTCGCATCCAAATCAATGGTGCGGAACACATCCAGCAGAGTAGATTTATCCAAAGGCTTCTCTTCTGATTTTTCACTTGAGCCCATGATTTGAAGGAAAGTCTCGCAGTAAATAGAGCAGTTGTTCTTGTCATATACCAAACCTTCTGCCTCAAAAAGCATGGAAATGTGCTTGTCAGAGCTCTGCTGTCCCAGAGCATTCAAGACATCCTTGAGTTCAGAAGCATCGATGAAGCCTGATTTGTCTTTGTCCACCATGTCAAAGGTGCTTTTCCAAGAGGAATGATGGTGAAATTGGGGGGGTGACGGTTTCGAGGAGGTATTCATATTCATTGTTGATTTGTGAATAAGGTAGAATTGTTTCGTTATTGAAAGAAATTGGAATTGAAAAATTGTTAGAGTGCAGCAAGTTCGTCCACAGATCAGATGATGGACACAGACCGTCACTACAAAACCTTCTCATTTCGTTGCTTTTTCATCGATGTCCATATCAGACCGATGGGAGTATGATATTCAAGGATGTTGTAGGTCCTTTGATCGGTCTGCGGTTTTGATCTTCTGCTTAGATTAGAAATCAAAATTGGCGGGAAATGTCGCTGGGAGTCTTCTTCTAACGGCACCTGCACCTGGTACGTGTGATTTTTTTTACAGGCAACTCAACTTATTTTTTTACAGGCAAGTCAAGGGGCGAACATAAGAAAAGTGTCAGACCGCCTCTAGGTAAGAGAATCTGAGCCTACATTTTTGTAACCCCCAGTAAAAGTGTGTCCGTCCCTTGGGCAACTTATTTTTTACAGACAAGTAAAGTAACAAATAATAACAAAACCAACAATAACACGGACAACCATAGTTCATAAAATAATATCCGAGGAGCACCGTTGCAACGTCAGGTATATTATTTCAGGTAGTGGCTTTATCGTCTCTGTAATGTTGTTGTGTGCAGTGTGTAATTGATGATCCATAGTGTCGCTATCTAACGTTTAACGTTTGTTCTGCTCTAATTTGTCCGTCTCGCGGTCACGCGGTGTCTCTCTGATTTAGCCATCAACTCAATCTATATCGTCACGATATAGGTAAGTTAACGTCGCGTTGAAAGTCTTGAATCGCTTCAACTTTGACACATTCGTCTTGTACATTCGTGACAACATCGCTCTAAAATATACATCGCGTTCTTTTATATGCCCTTCGCCACTTATCACTTATCACCCATCATCGTCGATATCTCGGCCATACTCTCATTGAATCTCTTTCCATCTAAATCGTCTATTCGACCATATTACCATGACGCTCAAACAANCTACCACCTCACTGGCCATCATGAAATTTACCTCTACTATCCTTGCTCTTGCCCTCCCCCCATCTGTTTCCGCTGACGTTGAATATCGCTTGAAATTTGAGCGCGGCGATATGACGTCATCTAATACCAACGACAAGATTGACATTTATCTTGTGTCAAATGAAGAGTGGAATGACGGCGGGTGGATGAGTTACGTATTCAGGATGACTTATGAGACTGGCATTCAATATTGCAGCAGCGATGATACGTGGAGGAGTGATAGTTTTTATGGAAGAGAGGTGAAAGATGCTGAGTCAATAATTGAAAGAAGCAGTGGGAAAGGCGCTAGTATCGTTATCTGCAACAGATCTGGAGCGGATGGGTTGTTCATTGATGCACTTACTTTGCAGGAATGGAGTGACGGCTTCGGTTATTGGAAGAAGGTAGTGAAATTCGATAAGGTGGGTGGAAATGGTTACTGCTTCCCCGATGAGAGTGAATTCGATGACAAGTGTCCTATGGGACCCAGCAGCAAGTGCACGCGATTCAATTTGGAGACTGTGAAACCCACCTATGGGGTCGAGGATGATTTTAAAGTTGGACAACTTGTTTTAAGTACAGCTTACTTCTACTGTCTTGATGGTGGTGAACAACAAAGCCCATGCAGCTATCAGGAAGCTGGAGGACCAAATCCTTGCTCAAAAACAGTCATTATCAATGAATGGATTAAAGACTACAAGGTGGAAGAAGTCACTCAAGACACCACCGAGCTTTCCCTCAAATGCAAGGATCGTTCATACGAACTAGGACTGTATGCTCTTTCTAAAACACA
>JALLPH010001441.1:0-11920 GCA_036939855.1 Cyclotella choctawhatcheeana
TTCCTCGAAATTCGCCACCTAACGGAGTTCTAGCGGAGAACTCGGGACACAGTGATGAACTCACATTATTTCAATGGTGTCACCACTTTAATTGCCAAATTCATTGTCTATTTCCCACTAACATCAGATGGGATTGCAACAGAATCAAATAAGGGTTTGGCGTTTGAACACATAAACCACATCCCAGTGGTCATTGGATGATGACTGGAGGTGGATGGGATGTTGTAAGAAGGCCAGAGGAGGAAGTAAAGCCTCCATTGGCTTGTTGTCATGGTTCTGACCCAATTTTAATGCTCGTTGAGACCTGGGCACTGATATCAGAATCCAGGATCAACGATCAACACACGACTAACCACTTTCAATGGGACAAAAGTTGTATATATGAAAACTTGATGATATCTCCCATGACATATTCATCACAAAACATGACTGTGCAAAAGTGTGCACCCAACTATCAAGAAATATGAACCACATAAGAGTTCTAGAAGCAGCCAATATCAACTTTATAAAGAAATATACTCTCCAGGTGTTTTGGATGTGTTGGTGGCATCACAGCGGATGTGCACCCTAACAGACCCTAACCAGCACCCACATTTGCTGGTGTAGTGGTGGCCCTGATGACGATCAGAGGCGGCTGTAAGAATTTGTTCTGACCTACTGAGTAATAGGCAATTTTGATTCTGTGTTGCACAATAGGCTTTGGTTGGTGGCATGTGATCAACATAATAGACGAGATTTTGCGACGGCAGCCATGGTGTCGATGTCACCACAACTTGTGTCAAGTTAAGTTGCTTCAATCCCCATAAGTTGTGGTGGTATTTAACTGGATTTTACCTTCTGTCAACTAGTCAGCCTACAGCCTACCATTTAAAAAAATGGCTCATCACTCTGGAGGATCTGGACCTCACTTGCATGTGTAGTTTGGCAAGAATTCAATCACTAGCATTCCGCTAGCGTTGGCTCAACCAGTCAGAGCCTACAGCCTACCATTATAAAATGGCTCAGCACTCTGGAGGATCTGGGCCTCACTTGCGTGGTTAGGGTTACCAAGTGCATAGTTTGGCAAGAATTCAATCACTAACGTTAGTTTGGCAAGAATTCAATCACTAGCGTTCAGCTAGCGTTGGCTGGCTTCCCACTAGCGTTTCTAAGAAAGATACCTCATGATTTATGTGCGCCCTCACAGCTTCTGTTGGTCCCGTGCATCAAACAAATTATCGGAAAGGATACCCATGATCCATGATTCGCTAGCGTTTCTCACTGTCAGACTAGCGTCGTCACTAGGGTTATCACTGGGGTTATCACTAGCATCGGCTAGCGTCGGCTAGCGTCACTAGCGTTTTCACTAGCCTCTCACTGGCTAGCACAATTCTGAAGTCACTAGCTTTTGATAGCACAATCTGAAGAGAGTTGAGGGTTGGCCTGGGTCCTCCTCTGCCCTGAACAATAGGGAAGCCGCCTGTAGATCTAAAGAGCCAGTGGCTGAAGAGCAACAAAGAATGTCTTGGATCCGACAGGATTCACTTTGAACACAGGGCTCAGCACCCGAGATTCTAAAGATTCACACTCTGATCGTGAGAAAAGGCATCATCATCAAGATCAGGCAGTTCTTTTGCCGTATGTATCCTATATCCCTCATTATTGATGTGTAGTGTATCACCAGATGAGATGCACTGTATGTAGCACTCCTCAGATTAGGCAACTCCTGCTGGGAACATGGTCTGAACATGGCTACTGAGCAGGGTTATCACAGGTTATCACTGCTCCATATGTCGCAACATCATCGGCATGAATCTTTCATCGGCCGTTCATCAGCCCTACAAGACAAAGCAGTACAACTTTCAAGACATCATGTAGCAAACGCAGCAGCCCGACGCGAAATGGATTGTTGTTCAAGATTCGCCACCAATGGGTTGATTTGCCGCCTCTTTGCAAAGATCTTCTTTGACGGTTCATGATGTGATCTGATTCATTCATTTTCGCATAAAATCTCCATTTAGGATTGCTGAAAAAGATATTACGGCAGCCATCATGAAGTTTTCGAGTCTTTGCATCAGGTAAGAAAGAGTTTATCATTGCGTACATTTGTCGCCGTCCAATTATTATTTGTCATCTGTGCTCATCATCGCGGCCCTCTCCTTCAATCACACCATCATTTCTCAGCATCCTCCTATCGTCCGTCACGGCCGACGGTCCCTTCCGCAACAAAAAAGTCCCCAATTCCTCCGGTAAAAACCGATCCTCCTACAAACTATTCGCACGCGACGGTCACGACTCCACGACCGCCGCCAAGGCCTCGAAAGAGTTCAAAGATGCCAAGGCCGACAAGGGAGAATCCAAGGTGGGTAAAACTCCCGTGGTGGGGAGTAAGGTATCCAAAACCGATAAGGGATGCGGTGTGGGCGGGATGAATACTTGTCCCACCGAGATTGCCGGGGAGGAAAGCGGTATTCAATTGCTTTACAGGGAAGGTACGTGCCGATGTAATATTGTGTTCTGCATATAGTTTGTTTTTTGTTCATTACATATGGATAATATTTGCCCGTTAACAACAACACTTGTTTTGACATGATTAAAGGCATCATCTCGGAGATTCCATCGCAAATCTGCGAGAAGAATCGTGAAGTACCCGAAGGCGAGACGGCCAAGCACGGAAAGAATGT
Organism: Cyclotella choctawhatcheeana; assembly: GCA_036939855.1. Taxonomy (NCBI): domain Eukaryota; phylum Bacillariophyta; class Thalassiosirophyceae; order Thalassiosirales; family Thalassiosiraceae; genus Cyclotella; species Cyclotella choctawhatcheeana. The sequence goes on from JALLPH010001441.1 coordinate 2,664, forward strand.
CATTTTGGTCGTGGGGTAAGAAAGAACAAGAGTTTTATTGACATTTATTGCTTTGAGTACTGTACGAGACTGATCTGTATTCACTTTCGCCACACACATTCATTCTGGCATATTCTTCTAAATCCTATAAACAAAGAGACGGCATGGGATGGGAAATGATCCGCGCCGGAGCCGTCGCCAAACGCGTCCTCGTCGAATTGGAAGATATGGGTATCGACGTCAAGACGGGAGCCGGAGACGATACCGATCTTGCCGAGAAAGCCAAGGCGGCATTTGCCGGTAGGACCTTGGACGATTATTACACCGAGGGAAAGGGTGAAGGTCTTAGTTTTCAGAATTTACCGGAATTTCATGTCGTGACCACCTCGTGAGTTTAAATTGGATAGTATTGTTTTGGTTTGTCTGATGATGTGCACTTGAACTTGTATGGTTTGAAATGCACAAGTCACTCAAATCTCTTTTGTTATTTTACAAATATGCGAAAGGACACCCATCGTCGGAGAACCAAACGACGGTAATCACTACGGTCCCGCCAACTCCTTCCTGGGATCGGTCAGCGCTCATTCCAACGGTATGGCTCCTCCTCTCACCGGTGAGAACGGGGAGGTTCTAGTGTTTGACCCTCGAGATGTTATGGAGGGTGGGAATATGGTTCTTTGGCACGATGACAAGGTGAGCTTATTATATTGTACCTAAAACTATGGGAAAGTCTGTTGATTCATGTAGAGTCTCCCATTCGTGATATGCTAAACGCGTGTGTGCTATTCTATAACATCATATAGGGAGGTCACTATCCTTGGGATCCCGACTACTTCCTCCAAGGCGACGAGCAGCCAGAGAATCCGGATTTCGATCCAGAATACATTATGCAACACGCCATTGATAGTGCCAACAGTGCCTCGGCCTATGCCACTGGAGTTAAAGTCGGTGTGAATGCCTTGGGAGTGGACCTCTACGAACGTCCCGTGTAAGTTACTCTTTGTTTGAGTTCGTGAAAAGTGTCTACCCCGTCATTGAGTAATTTACAACGCCTCATACATCTTTCATTTCACAGGAGAAGCATTCTACAGGAAGCGCTCAGCTGCGACAAGGCCGGAGGCGTCATGTCTTCCGTACCGATCCTTCATGCAACCCCTGCGGCCTTTGTAAGTCACACCAACTATCGCAAGAACGGGTACCAACTCCAAGACGGATTCCGTGAGACCGAGCCCACTTGGGCGATGGGGGCTTGCGCCGGTATCTATCAGCCAAGCGAAGCATTGAAGCAAAGCATGATTGATGGCGCTCTTTCGAGTACCTACACCTTCCTCCATCAAGATCCCGATGTTATGGCCGAGGACTTTTACGAACCCATTCAAGATAAGAACCCCGACAATGGCGACAAGGTGTTGGCGTGCTTTGGTGGCGAATACTCGGAATCGGGACAGGAGAATATGCCCTACCGCGGTCTTGATAGTACATACCTCGCAAGGTGGTGTTCCAGCGGATCCGTCGAATATGACGAGGATGAAGTCACACCAACGGGAGTCACTCCCGAGAGTGAAATTTGCGATCATTACCCCGAAGAAGAATTGAAAACTATCCCGGTGATGAAGGAGAATGTGAAAGAGGCTCTTGCCTTCCTGAGCAAGGATAAAGATGGATTTTTCCTCATGTATGAGCAAGGCGATATTGGTAAGTGAGCAATGATTTTTGATACTTAACCGGTGCAGAGAATTAAATACCCAATACTTACTATTTCGTTTTCGCAGACTGGGCCGCCCATGCCAATCATTTGGACGACTTGCTTGGAGCTATGCTTGATATCGATGAGAGTGTCCAAGAAATCATGGATTGGATTGATGCGTGAGTATTGAATTGTGTGTACCCTTATAGAAGATGATCTGGTTATTACTTATTGAGGTAGCAGAACCTTAGTCGAAACATTGCTAATCCTCTTTTCGAATGTATTTGTTCCATAGGAATGGCGGGTACGAAAAGAATGCCCTTTATGTGACTGCCGATCATGATCATTACATGACTCTCCTACCTCACTTTCCCGAGGTAGTGGCCAACATGATCATTGATGGAATCAGCCACAACATCACACCGGAGAATAACAGCAATGTGAATCCATGGGAAAAAGCCATTGAGGCAGGCCGTCACGAGGATGAGAGTCAGAGTCAGACAGATCATCTTAACGATTTCAGTACCTGGACTGAAGAAGATATTCAGAACGTGGCCCACTTCTTTGGCCCCCCTGGATCCGGAGGAAACGGATGGGGAAGTCATTCCACTCGTAACGTTGTTGTCTACAGTGGAGGTGATGAGGAGTGTCTTGATGGTTTAGTCGGGAAGGGGTACCGGGTGCTCGGTCGTGAAGTTGAAGGTGCTCCCGACAAGGTTGATCAAGTTCACTTGCATCACTGTATGATGAGGCAGCTGTTTGCTCTGTAAACTGTGCACCATGTCGGAGACAATTCACTGTTGCACTGTAGTTAGGTATCTCCCAACAATAGGTATCCAGTTTGTATTAGCGATTCACATTGCTGGAGCAAAATAATGTTAAATGTTGTGCTTGATTTGTGTTATTCTGAAATATAAACCTAACATCAATATTGAAGTAAGTATCTCTCATATTCATAACCATAGTTCTCTCTGATGCAATCAAAGCAAACGTTTTTACTATGTATTAACATTAGAATGTACATAACTTATCCCATACAATGGCAATTTTGACCATTCCAAGTACTACACATTGCTAATATACAAACTGACTAATTGTCTATCAATTTTCTAATGTTAAATCTAAGTATCGATTAATTACAGCATTACTTCGCCCGAGTCTTGTGATATGTTGCATGTCATGGCCTTTCATCCAGCATTTTGCATTTTTTTCATATATGTTCACCACAGTTTGGGCAACCCAAGCAAGATTTATTGATCGTGTACAACTTCTCCTTCCTTGTGCCTGTACTTTCCTTATAACACTGCTTACAATATTCGTTATCTGCTACGCCTAAATTAACTCTCTTACCAGTACACCCAACAGGCTTTGTCCATTTGTTGTCTCAATGGATGAAGATAGTGACAACCTTGCGCTTTCACTGGTGAACAATGCCAGATGTAAGGTTGTTCAAACAAAAGGAAGACTTCTTACACTGGGAATGAGCTCTGTTTGTTCCCCGGGCTAAGAGCTAGATAGGGATGATTTATCTAGCTGTCATTATGAAAGTTTTTGTTGTTACATCTAGTTTTGATCTGTACAAAATTGCTCACTAACTATGGTTACGTTTTTCCAAACTCTTCTCTTTTTAAGCCTATCATTGGCACAGACACCTCACCAAGGGCACTTACTTATCCTGCTAATGCAGCGGGAGATCCAAACGACTTCGTCATCAATTTTGACATTCCATCCAAGAAATCCACCAAACTTTCACAAATGTACTCCTGAAAGGTATTGCCTCCCATCTTTTGTATATGCTCTCACGGAGAGTGTGTATTAATTTTTCTTTAACCGCTTTCCAGCTATGGGAGCCAACTTTATATGTAATTTTTTGAATGTAGAGGAGCTAGTTTTACTTGGAATGAGAGTTAGATCAAAGTTCAAAGTGAAGAAAGCATTCAAAAGCTATAGAGCAGAGCTGTTCGGTTGTCATCTGTCATTAACCTGAGTCCAATTGGTGCGATTGTTACGACCATTCTAAGCTGAATACAGATACATGTGTTATGTGTCATTGCAGCCGTTGAGATTTTGATGATGAGGTCAGCCAATTCTTGCCACTTGAGCTGGATGATGAACCAGGAGCACATTATCCTATGTGGTATAATGCTGTTCTAAAATATGTCTATGAGACACAGGGCAAGTTCTATTCCTACCATCTGCCAACCGGATTGCTTCCCGGTCCAGAAGATGAAACAGTCACATGTCACATTGGCTCAACCTCAACTCGCCCATTCACTCTCATCTTCCCACCTTAAGTCAAACATCTTGCTCAACTGTACTTCATTGTTGTACAGCCACCATGAATACATTACTCCAGACCTCGCATCTAGAAATGATGATTCATTTGGTGCCAACAATCATGATGAGTGGAATGAAGTGGACAATTGAGAAAGAAAAAATATACTAGTTTAACTCAAGAAAGGAGATGATGATGATGGTGCTTCTGATAATCTTGACAATGCACCAGTCAACCAAACCCACCCAAGCAAAGAATGTCCGACTCTTTTTCGAAAGGAGACAAAAACCGTTGTGAATTACGGTAGTACCTGTAGTTGTTAGTTGTTAGTTGTTGTGTTCTCAAGAAGAAGAAAAACGGAACAAGTGAAGACAATAATTGGACAAGTCAAGCGCCCTCTCTCAATCCTCTTTTAACCAAACACGTGAATCTATCCATGGCGAAATGTGAATAAGATGGAAGATTTGTCAGCAAAATGGATTCACAACCCAAGAAAAATAACTTTCATTCAACGATCCTGAAAAGTAAAGAGTATTCAATCAAGAGATTGGTCCTACAGTCACATGTCCTTATGTTATGTATGATGAGCGGTATTGGACGGATGCGGTCGTGGTATTAGAATCTTTTAATTTTGTTGGGCAGAGTTGGGTTTTGGATATCTACTCCCATTTAGATAGTACCATACGTCGGAAAGTAGTTACGTCAGGAGCGTGAAGTTCCGCGCCCATTCCAACTCGTATGTAACGCGGCACACGCCGCAGCACGCCACACGCCACGCGACGCCACAATCAACAATCAACCAGCAACAGCCAACCATGATGATGAATCACGTCCTAGCCCTCCTCCTCGTCGTTCTCGTCACTCCCCAGTGGTCACTGGCATTCACAACCCCCTCCTCCAAATCCACACTCCGCCATTCCAACAATGCATCGCCCTCCACCTCCATCATCACGCTGCCAACATCTTCACCAACGTCATCATCGACGGCCCTCCGCATGAACTTCTTCGCCAATCTCTTCTCCTCCCGCCCCACCACATCCACAATCACCGACACGGTCTACTTCGACATCACCTCCAACTCACAACCGCTCGGTCGTATCGAATTCGGACTGTACGGCGAGGCCACTCCGAAAACGGCGGAGAATTTCAAGGCACTTTGTACGGGCGAGAAGGGGTTTGGATACAAGGGCAGTATGTTTCATAGGATTATACCGGGATTCATGTGTCAGGGGGGTGATTTTACGAATTTTAATGGTACGGGTGGTAAAAGTATTTATGGACGGACGTTTGATGGTGAGAAGAGTTGTGTAATGTGTTTTTGTATGTTTCTATTTTATTCGTATATTGTTTTGTGTTAGTTACTTTGACCTAACTTCTTTTGTATCATGGCTTGATGGGGTGTGTTGTGATTGACGTTGAATATATCACTCACACACACACACACGCTTCTTTACGTAAATCGTTTTCAAAAAAACAGATGAGAACTTTGACATTGTTCACGGAGGACCGGGGACTTTGTCAATGGCGAATGCAGGACCCAACACGGTAAGGGACCTTTTGTTTTTCTTGATGTGAACAAAAAACTAATATTATTACGTTTGAGAATTCTTGATTTACAAACTGACAAAACAAATTCATCGTTTACCTGCATAACACACACATTACATACATTTAAAATATTCTTGATTTACAAACTGACAAAAACAAATTCATCGTTTACCTACATAAACACACGTCACATTCCCACGCAACAAAAAATCTATTATACATGCATATCTGTATATATATTAGAATGGATCGCAATTCTTCATCTGCACCGCCGACACCCCCTGGTTAGACGGTAAACACACAGTCTTTGGCAAGGTAACAAAGGGTATGGATGTAGTCCGTAAGATGGAACAGTTGGGAAGTCAGAGCGGACGTCCCGCGGCCAAAGTGGAGATTGCTAGTTGTGGAACACTTTAATGATGTGTTGTTGTTTTTTTTAGAGATAAAAAGAAGAAATACACACGCACACATGTTCTATCTATCCTCTACTGCAAACCACTGATATGGATGTTTTGAGAAAATATTGTTCTGATACCCTCGACAAAAAATAATCGCACACATCAACATCTAAGAGAATCAACAAACAGTACACGTGAGGATATCAAAGTCAGAACTCATTACTGATTGACTTTAGGGGAAGACTGGCATTATTGGCATTTTTTTCTAGACACTAATGCTGTTAGTCAGTACTTATAACAAGTTTGAACTTTCTCTGACTGTAAACTTTATGCTCCCTACGAGGTACTCTCGCTTCCTTTAATATAGTCAGTATTTAAAACAAATTTGAAGTTTCTCTGACTATATGTTTTAACTTTTTACATTTCTGTGTTTTGTCCCTGGATCTCATCTTAGATCAGATCCAGGCTGCAAAATTGGTATGTTGATATCATTGATATTGACTTTATTAAAAATAACCTAAGTTCAGCGGAATCCACGCATTTTGTCCCTTGTTATTGAGTTTGAACCAAATGACCTTGAAATGACCTTGGGGTCTCTGCTTCTAGCAAATCAGGGGGTAGTACATGCCATAAGATACTCGATTTTTCAAGAGCATCCATCCATTTTATATAAAAATTGCCCACTAAAATGTGTGACCTTCCCCTTCAAACCGACGCCAAAGCATGAAGTCCCATATCACATCAAAGGAGGCGCAATAGATTCGCCTGTGAAAGAGCTGCCGAGGCAGCCAACAACAAAGCCAGAAATCCTCCTCTTCCTCTCCCTTCAGTAAAGAGTATCAAGCCAATCCAAAGATAAAAGTCCTAACCATTGGTCGTGATTCCTACAAGTCCATATGGTAGAAATCAATAGCCCTGCTCCTGCTCTGGACCTCTCATCTCCTTCGCTGCATTTCACAATCCTCACTGCCTTCAAATCTTTTTACTACTCCTGCTGTGATTCTATGTATTGGTGACATCCCTGCTAGATAACTCGATCAGAAGCACAAGGTTTGCGATCGACGAGGATGTCCCGCGGTGCAATCTCTTCATCGGAACAGATCGGAACGACCCACGACGTCTAGAATGGAATAATGTTCGCAACAACATTCATACTTGGGCATGCACCATAGTGTTCGTGTCATACCAGGCCAGCAATCATTGTATACCAAAATGAGTCAAAACACTTAACAATCAACCATCAAACTGAACAAGAGTCAGCGACCCATCAATCAAGAGTTAGATGGTAGAAAAGTATAAAATACTACGAAAAGATAATAGATTGAAAACCACAACCGAGAATGAACACGCAATAATATCTGGTGCAGGTTCGAATAATCAACAACACCATGTCGAAAATAAATAAGATAAACAACATCAATGAATCAAACCAATATTTGTATACATATTGCACAACACAGCAATTAATCAAAAAGTCAATTAATCAACAACAACATGTCTAAATCAGATACTAAGATCAATAACAATAAATCAAACCGCTATTTGTATACATTATACATATTACGTAACACAGCTATTAATCAATAAGTCATTGTGTAATAAATCCGTGTTTTGTTATGTACTTTATCTTTATTTTGGTTTCCTCAACAGTCTGCAATTCGATTATCTAATTCAAGATGGTTGTTGTATATTAATGTTGATGATGCAATGTCGATTATTTCATTTGTTTGTACCAGTGAAGATGAAGAGTCATTGCTTCAATAATCATTTGATGGAATCAAAACAGGTCATCATCGAAGTCTAGACGGGCGGCCAACCAACTATATTGAGATTTGAGCTAGGTACCATCTTAGTGCTACAACAATTGATAGCTTCGTTATCCGGTGGTTGATTGTTGTATCTTTATTACGGTAGTTGATAAGTGAATTGTTACGTTAACCATGTATCATTTAATTGGGAAAGGAATGTGAGAGTCTCCCATTCCCATTAATAATAGATGCTGGTCCTTCGCCTCGAATGAGGACGTGGATAGGGATTGTTTGATGCATGCATGCTGAGTGGCCGAGAACGCAAAAGAGAATTAAGTGTAAGCGCATATACCATTGCGATGGTCACTGAGGGATGAGGCAGAGGCAGAGGCAGGATTGTCGACAACCATGTTATTGCACGGCGGACGTGGATAGAGGGAGTGACGGGGATCAAGTAGAGGCGGCGGCAGAGGAGGAGGAGATAATAATAGCTGGCGTTAAAAGATTTGGCATTTGGCAGAGGCAGAGGTGCTTTAGATGGGGCACCACGCTCGATATGTTTTACATGGCTGATAGCGGTTTGTATGTAGCTCAATTGGTTTGGTTGGGCACTGGGCACCAGCGGCCATGTAATTGGAGGTGGAGGAGGATGGCTCATGATGGATGCTTGTGTACTAGCAGACGAAAGACGATGAATTGGAGGGTACTACAAATGATAATGATCATGGCGCATTACCATTACTACTTGATCAACCATTTTAGAGAGTTGATTAGGTTGTTAAATTAAATACTCTTCACATTAGAAATAAACACAATCACATGATTGTATTACAGTTACAAATACAACGCATGTTTGCATTGTACTCTATCTAGCTCTAGCTATTTCTTCTAGGTAGCTATTGTACTGTTGTGCATTTTATTACTACACGCTCGTGCGTGGCCGCTATCTAGTCAGGTTTATTTTAGAGCAAGAAAAGTAGGATACCTACCATAACCTACCCTTGACCTACCATATGGTACTGTACTAGCATCTACTAGCATGTACCACGCTCAGAACAAACACAGCTCATCAGATCGATTGCAAAAACAATAGAACACAATCAACACCATGCTCACGAGACATCCTATTGACTTCATGTTGTTTGGCATGGCTTTGCAGTTTTTAGCCCCTTCTGTACTGTACATACTTCTAAAGCCATCAGTGGCCGTCGGACAAACTTTAAACTACCAGAGGCATCTATCAAGAATTCTTGAAGACAATGCACCTAATTTGACGGTTGGAAACATAAATATTGTGAATGTTGATTACATTGATGAGTACATCGAAGTCGCATACCTTCCAATTTTGATGAGCTTCGCGTGTTATGGTAAACCTACCAACGATGTTGGCTACTACGATGGTGTTGCTAGTGTTTCATTAGCCATGGAACATCTGAACACGGGAAATGGAAGCATCATCCCTGAAATCAGGGGACTTAATGAGACTTGTCCTCTTCGGTTTACAACCCAATCATTTGACGCGGAATGCTCACAATTGGCTGCTGTAAATCATGTGATATCTTTAACCGATAGGAGTATGACAGGGCAGCTGTATCCTACTGCAATTCTTACAACTTCTTCTA
>JALLPH010001442.1:0-10087 GCA_036939855.1 Cyclotella choctawhatcheeana
TTTATTATTTCTTTTTGTCAATGTTACAAGGACTGTCCTCCTTCTTCATGCATGCGCCCATTTAGCAATCTCCTTCTTTTCAGTAAGTCAACGATACAGAGTTTGATACTTACATATTATACATTCTGCACCTTCCAAGTCGTCTCTTTCTTATGAAAGTAAGAATCCTTCCAATGTCCTAATTGTATAAGGTCTTTCAGAGGAAATGAGAATTGCACCTCTTGTTCTGGAGCAAGGATACATGCCAGGTGGCTGTAACTTCTTCCGATACAACAAGTGGCTGTTGGTCATTGGGTACTGAATTAATTTGTATTTCATTAGTGTTAAATCAACGTTATTTGCAAAAGAAATGTATCCACACATACAAGTTAGTTACTTAAATGAGTCAGTCTTAGATGATACCTCTATTTATTTTTATGATATTACATTACTTTGAGGTTGATTGTTGTCCAAGGCAGAGGTTGATTGTTGTATTTCCATTTCCCCCTCTCTCCCCAGTGATTTCTGTAATATCTCTATTTCTTTAGGTTCGCGTGTTGTGATGATTGGATGGCCTTGGATGTGTCAATGCTCGCAGCAGTTATAATAGCATACGAGGTGTAAGAATTAATAAGATTTCATGTAATAATTGGTAACAAAATCATGCCTAACAAGTTATATACTCACATTCAAGAGCTGCGAGAGCAGCCACAACCCGTTTATATTATTCGCGGATGGCACGAAGAAGATTCGGCGCAATATCTGAAGATGTGGCTCCCGTATGATGGCATCGGGTCAGCTTGCGGCGATTTTCAATTCTGACGTTCGTAATGCCGCAGAGACAAACAATAGACAAAAATGGAGGTGCGGCGGCACTTCCGGTGTTACGGATGTTGGCGTTGGGTCCTGGCCAAGTTGTGGCTGCAGGGGGAAGGTCAAACTCCCAGTATGGGGAGATATGTCCGATTTCGTCCGCCATGGTGGGTGACGCCATGGTTTTTGTGATTCAATTGCCGGGCGAGTGTGAGCTTGCTCACCTTCGCAGCAAGAATCTGGCAACGTTAGGACGTCCCTAATGGATGCTGCAAGGTTGTGACGTGACACTTTTGTGCAGTGCATTTATGTGAGAGTTGCACTGACACGGCGATTGGGTTCATTCTATCAATGGAAATGAATTGAGAGGCTGCAGCGATGGAGATCAGAAGCGCCGGGAGAAGGGCGTCAGAACTTCGGCGGCAATTGGCACAGTTGGATTTTCCAGAACTTTTCCTCTGAGAGGATAGAGCTCTGCACCCCCTACATTTATTCTCCACCTCTTTGTCACAATCCACAGTGGCATCTTCTTGTGGCTTGTGGTACGTGTGTTTCTATTCGTTACTCAATTCTGAATGATACCCTTTCTTTTTTACTGCTTTCAATTATCAAATAGGCTCTCTCTCAATTTCAGCCGCCAAGCCGAGTGTTAGTTTGGTACATTTCATTCTACAATTTACAGGACAATGTAGCTGAGTATACTGGCAAAATGTGAGTTCTGGGGGTGATTTAGAGGCTGATGTTGTTGTATTTGATAGAAGGGATGATGCTGATTGGATCCCTGGTCTTGGATTCGGATTTGGACAGATAGTTTTTATGTAGTGAAGAAGACTCTATACAATAAATTCTGATGTGTTTGTCCAACTTGGAGAACACACATGTATATAGTTGAATATGTGTCTCAAACGTCGCTTTTAGGTCAAACGCGACATTTTCCCACTGAAAAGCCTCAACCGATCGTCGCATAATTTTAGCCAAAATTTCGTGAGACCTTGTCAAGATGCCTTTGTCTTCCACTAATTGGGTTGTTAGAGTCAACTCTGGATCATTTGTTGCTGTTTTGTTATGTGAGACATTTTTCTGTAATGACAGCAGTGCTTTAGCCGCCACAATCGAATGAAGGTCTGTATCACTTATCATCAGATTCATAGTCGACTGATGGCTAATTTAAAGAGGAATGTGTGTTTCTTATGGGCGTGTAAATAGATGATGATGTCAATCATGTTTTGCAACCCAAGTTGCAATTCTACGTAGTAATTAGTACTGTGATCACGTGAATAAAGTATCCTGGTGAATATCACGCTCTAGACCGTGGTATTATGCTATTTTCTAGTGTATCTTTGCCTCGTTTTGCAACCCGGGTTGCAAAGATCGTTGCTCAAAATACCGTGGTTTTGCAACTTTGCCACCACACAAATCGCGTGATAATAATTTCGCCCCAATACCTACCCAACACACGTGAAATTCACTATGTCTAGAATTCACGACACCTTTCTCACTCTCACTCTTCACGCCAGAATCATCAAAATTGACGAATCCGCCAATAAAGAAGCAAACTCGGAGCCTCGTAATGGCATAAATACAATATAATTACACATTTTGCAAATAGCACGCCTCGCAGACACAACATCATGAAACAATTCTGCAATAGAGTACATTACTAAAATAATACTAACTGACATACATCATTTGTTTTTATTAATCATTACATAGAATTGGATATTTTACATCATCATCATTATCAATCTATTTGCTCAATCTGACACACTAAAACCTCCCTCAACTACCACACTTTTTGCTGTAATATCTTTTTCGGTTTTCATGGCTTCGTAGTAGGTGCTGGATTTGCCTGAGAAGATGAGTTGTTGTGACTTGTATCAATCTGTGATGAGCAGTGGTACCAGCACATTACCGAATAAGTCATTATGCCATATATCCGGGAATAGCAGCCTCGTATAATATTACTCGACGCTAATCATAATAATAATAAAAATTTGCAAATAGAGTTAATACAACTGGTTGCAAATTTGTAATGTAAGACTTTGAAGTACAAGAACTTACCCGATTTTCAATTAGATCCAGCCAACGAGCCGCCGAAGTATCGGCACATGCCCCCATCATCGGTTGATTGTTGGGTATATTATCTCTATCATTATCACGCCAAGCATCAGCGTGGTTGTTCTTTGCAAGAAGAGGGATGGGGGCAGTGGCGGCACTGTTTCATTTCGCAGCCGAATGGCCATCAGACATCAACGCCCTGCAGGTTGATTTGCAGCAGCTGCAGCCTTTGCTGTGTCAAAAGCTTGCAACACGTTGTTGGTAGTGCCTGCAGCTGTGTCAGTGGATGCCACGGTGGTGGTTAGAGATGATGCTAGGCTTGTGTTGGCGACGGCAGGGGTACGTCATGGTTCTTCGCAAAATTTCAGTGCGAGAGGTCTGAGTTGGAAATGGACGTGAGTTGTGAAGACTTGTGACTTGTCAAGTGAAATAATCTCACTTATCACGCAAATCCCGGTTGCAGTATTAGTTGCAAAAAATGAAAGTACACGCATGATGTTACTAAAATGTGTGGGTCTCATGCGGGCATAAGCCTAGTATGGTATGGTATCTTACAAGTACAGTCCTGGTATAATAAGTGGGTATTATGGTAGTATTCATACAGTGAAATGCGTCATTTACTTAACATAGCCATAATGACATCACGGAACAGTGAAATGTGTCATTTGATCTCTACACCCAAATTAACACCCATATCGGGATACTGATTCCTTTGACCGTTCCCCCGTACATGCATAATTTGTTCATGCGTACACCTGACTGTACCGTCTTATCATCGTCCCCTCTCAATAGCTCCCAATACTATCACAATGGTGACCACCGTAACCTCCACCACAGTCACTCTCACCCTCACCCTCCAAACTGACCTCACCAAATCGCCCCCGCGAAACACCCCCGGCATCCTCCACGGCACGAAGCAATCACGGAACTCGGCACGCCCCGACACCTCCACCCTCTTCCTTTGGGTAGCCGACTCCACCCACCTCGGCACGGCCGTTGCCCATCTCTCCACCGTCATGGGATACAATGCCGATTCGCTGCTGTTCATCCCCTACTCCAGTAAGGAGAATTGGATCAAGAATTATCCGTTTGCACTACCGGCAATGGAGTGGGATGAAGAGTGTGCCAAAACTGTAATGGACCATGTGGCATCGCCGTCCTCTTTGCTACGAGAATACTCGACGTCGAAACAAATTGAACTGCTACCCTCGTCTGTACTCACCAATGCCGAACGAGATAATACAGACGTTAGTCAGGTGGCACAAGCACTTTTGGGTCTGGCAAATGGGATGCAACATCCATTTGCTCATCCCATCGATTCTGAGCCTGTAGGCGGTTATTTCGACGATTCCAGGAACGATAAACGAAACCTCATAGTACAGATGGCTCCGGAAAACTTTCGCAATACAAGCTTTGCACGTTGTATACCCCGTGAATGGATGAAATTGTCACCATACGAACAGGCACGCTTGATGCCCCCTCTTCTTTTTCTCTGCGCATGTCTCAAAAGCGAGAATTATCCCTACGAAGAAGTGTTCAATAATGAAGATACACCGGGACAGAACTTCATCAATTTCTTGAATAAGGCAGCCGAGGTTATGTCGAGTGGTAAAGCGTTTAATATCGCTAACGTTTTTGGGAAGAGACGATGGGAAAAGCCGAAGGCAGCAGGAAAGTTGGAAGAGGCAGCAGGACAGCTGGAAGAGGGGAGAGGAAAGTTGGAAGCCAAATGGGGGATGCAAGTGCACTATCAGTTGTCGGAAAAGGCATGGACCTCATACGAGATTGGGGTAAATAAACAAAAAAAACGGAAAACGCTGCAGTTCGGGGTTTTCTTTAAATCAGAAGACGATGTCAAAACGAGGAAGACCAACGGTGGGACTTCCCTATTAATTCCACTGAGGAAGCACGCAATAAACATATGCGAGAGATTGATGAACGAATTGGAGATTCACTGCAAAAAACAAGAAATCGATGAAGAATTAATTATTGGAATAGTGGCTGACATAATCGTCAGCCAACAGAAGGAAGTTATAGGCGACATAGAACATTTTGGGTGTTTTGAAACAATTCACGAAAACGATCGCTTCAACAATGCCCTTAGGAGTATCAATACAATAATCGGGCGTCTCTCATCCAATTCTATTAAGCTCATCCGACAGGATAAATTCTTCAAGCAGGATGATGAAACAAAACAACTTAAGAAATTAGGTACTCTTACTGATGACGACAACGACTCAGGAGTTGAGCATTCCGACAAAATTTGAGAATTGGAAGTGATTTGGAGAGCGTGCTCTTTGGATCTGTAGCCTTGGGTTTAGGATTTAGATTGATGCTTTTCACAATACTCAAGGTTTCGTGGATGTGCAATATATGATGGTTTGTCAATTAAGTTAGTTTAGCTTTATGTCATCAATTTAATCCGTAACAACAATTCCATGCATTTGCGTCTGTCTTTTGTAGAAATCACTGTTGTTGTATAAGTATATTTTTTATTTGTTAGTGATGATTGAGTTTGATATATAAAACTTTAATCATGGCTCATTTGTTTCTATTATTGTTTCCTCCCTTCCCACCCACGATGTCCAACATCATCTCTGTATCTATCTTTTTCTACCAAATTCTGCCATCTAGCCTGCTCGCATCCGTAACGGCATAATCCACTCCCAAATACATACACTTTCCCAATCCACCAATCTTTTTTTTATTACTTTCTCACGTAAGGTCCAACCTTTCTAACATTGGCCATAACAATCTCTGCATTCTTTGCAATTTGATCCCAATCCTCGTTCTGAATTGCCACGGGGTCAAACAGTGGCGCCACAAGTCCCACACTTGCTGCTCCGTGACTTAGGTACTCCCCGGCATTTTCCAATGTAACGCCGCTGGTTGGGTTGATGCTTAGCATGGGCAAGGCTGAACTGACAGCCTGTAACGTTTCGAGGTTGTTGCCATAGGTTTTGATTAATGGAATATGTTGTGAGTTATCAAATGTTGTGAGTTATCAACCTCCAAAACTACTCTTCGTGTCGTCAACATTTGAACCCCTCACCTTAACCCACATGGGACCACCCGCCACCCCCGGAAACAACTTCTGCAAAGGCGCCCCGGCCCTATAGGCGCTCACCAACTCCGTAGGAGTTTGACATCCCGGCACGCAAACAATATTCCGTTCCGCACACCATCCAATCACATCGGGCAACATGACGGGCGTGATGATAAATTCTGCCCCGGCATCCACGGCCCGTTCGGCATCCCCCACGTCCATGATGGTACCGCACCCCACCATGACGTTGCCGTCGTACTTGGATCGGAAGTCGGAGAGATGGGTGAGGCAGTCGGGGGTGGTTAGCGTGAACTCGACGATTTTGAACCCGCCGTCGATGCAGGCTTGCATTGCCTTGGGGCAGGCGGCCGAGGTGGCGGTGCGGAGGACGGCGCAGGCTCGGACGTTGGCGAAGGTGGAGAGGACGGCGTTGTAGTTGTCGGTGGATTTGGTGCGGTCTAATGTGGATGTGGTGGAGAGATGACGTGCTGCTGACGTTGACGTTGATGCTGCTGCTGAAGTCGGTGCAGCCGAAGGGAGAAAAGATTGAGTTCGTTTGGAGATGTTCGTGAGGAGGCGAAGTGCTGTCATTGTTGTGTGATGTGGCAAGATCTGATTTGATTTCTATTATGATATATGTTGCACTGCTGGCAATTTATTGGATGGCTGCGAATGTGAAATGGTTTGGGACATTAGATATTATGTCGTGCGGGAATATCGAATTCATGAATTTGAGCAAACCCACCAAAACACACAAACCAATCAGATCATTCGGCACAATACACAACGTGCATAAACTTAACAAAAAATGCACAAAGGCGGCAAACTCCATAGACGTGAACTCCACACAGCGTTTGGCAATCTCACACTCCACGAAAACAAAACTTTCACACCACAAAAAAAGAAGAACCCATCACGAACTATATAGTTCACTCCTCTCGCTATCACTCTACAGACGAGAGTTCATGTTTCGTAATACGTTCGCATAGCAAGTCTCATATAACCATGGCATTTATTCAAACCAACGACGCGCTTACATTTGGTGGCGTTTTATGCTTTTGTTTTCATGGCGAGATGGCGAGCGAATCTGGATTTTAGCGCCAAAAATTGACATGCTGACGTGTTCGTTGAAGTTAGTCACTCGTGACGCCAACAGAAGATTTGCCGACGTAAACTTCTCCAACTCCAACTCTCCAAGATTGGCAAAAAAATGGAGTCGACAAAAATGCATGACACTACCTTTTACGCATCATGATCACTAAAAAATACACGTATCTACTTCATCCAAGCAGTGAAATACATAGATCGCTGCATGTATTTCACATGAAATACACACATTTCACATTTTCTCTAGTATGCTCATCGTAGCAAAGCTAGCTCAAAACAAAGGCAGACTTTGTCGAGATCATAGGTAGAAGTTATTTTACTTCTGCACTCAACCGCCTTGACACACAAACACAAATATAAACCATATGAAAGGATGGTGAAGTATGAGAGGGCTTGAATCTACTAATTCATAAGCCTTCCAACTTCCCAATGACTTTGGAAATCAAATCTGCAACCCTTATACAAAATATTCGGGGTTATCCCATTATCCTCCACTCTCACAAATGTGGCCGTGAGTGAAGTAGATCCGCCAAATATTTAGAGAAAGTACACAGGAACAGCAGAGCTCCGAGATCTGAAAAATCTGAATTGGGAACCATTGTCCTCTAAGTGATTCTGGAAGAGCTCTATTGCCAGTTTAGAATAGCCAAGTCCCCCATCTTCATTTAAGACAATAACCTACGATAAGTTGAACCTGCATATCATACATGTTCAGGTAATGATAATGCAGTCCAACGGAACCCCCCCCCAATATACCTCGAGTACTTGGTGGCAGCCTGCCTGGCAGATCATTCTCTGCTGCTTTCCTTCCCCGACAACGTGGGCAACATGTCTCTTTCTAAAAGTACGAACCTACCCCCCAGCTCGTAAACATCACGGCTTGAATGTTTGTTGCCCGAAATAAACTAGTGGCTCTTTTCAGGTCATGCCAATGCCACTATTTTCCACATAGTTCCATCAGAGCATGTTGTGCAAATCCAGGCTTGTATTAACTTAGCACCTCTGAATTGGTGGAGCACCAAGTGACTGACTCCTTTCAGCTAACCAAATTATTGATATCATCTTGTGTGAACGAGTGACACGGTGTAGTAAGCCCCTGTCAATGTCAATAACTGATGCTCCAATGGAGAGACAAGCATGAACCCCTGGTATCCCCGATGTTGAAATGGGAAACCATAGCAAGATAAAAAGCAATTGAAGCAGAACAGCAGAACTAGCCAAAAAAAGTGGAGAGGGGAAAGGGCAGGCCTGCCGCAAGACTGGTAACCGGGCTGAGCCAACAACAACTAGCCTCCTCCAAGCAATGCCAAAAGGCACCTCCTATGAACGTATCCCTCTCGATGATGTAGAGGCTCTATGAGAGGAACTACACCTACTGTAAGTCCTGTGGCTTTGTGGTTGCTTGCCCAGGTTACTAGAAAAGCAACAAGTTATTTTAGTTGAGAACAGCAATCATCGTGCTGATTATTTGGGGGTCTCCTCCTCCTCCCCCATCAAGTGTTAAATCCATCGTTGATCTGTACTCTGTACTGTCAACCCCCGCCCCCTGGCTGAATGACACAACACAGAAGGAACAAACTCGTCCAAATGAATAAGCTCAAGGGAATGGCAAAGCAAATCAAACCCCCGTATCCACCATACTCAAAACTACACTAAGAATCTATCCCATGCACTCCTTCAAGTCCACCTTCTTTCGTAAGGAATTACAGACAGAAGTAACAGGGGTCCCGATCAATGGAAATTCAATAGAATACCCCCCTCTTACTACCTTGTCAAGTATGTTGATGAAATCACACCCCACCACACACCACACCTCCCCATCCCAAAATCCAATGAATACAAGAGATGCCTTTTTTGTTTTGTTTTTTGGGGGGAACAGGAATCCAGCTATTAAGTTCCATTGGGGCTTTCGCACTAATGAAAAAACCTTGAAATTGTGCTCCCGTGTGACTCAAAAGTCAGGGTGTTGAGACAGTTGTGGATTATGAATTCCAATATCAACCTTGTCTAATCATTTCTTATACATATACTACTGATGAGACATTTACAGGGTCAGGCTGATGTGAATTGCTTGAATCAGTCCAGGCACACACAATCTTGGTGTGAAAGGAATAGGCCTGCACATAATGTACTTACAATGTATGTATGAGTATGACATCATATGTGTGTCCTTATGGCGTCATGATTGCGTCAGAACGACAAAGACTTGTCACTGTCTGATAACCTTGCGTGATATCACGCGCCACTCTAAGGCTTTTTTAGAAGTTTTCCTAGAGGTTATTGAAGGCCTGGTACACATTTTCTCTAAGAACCAAATTACTTTTACTCCAAAGTCATGACTCTTGAAATATCAAGGTAAAGGTAAAGTAAAATTAAAATGGGGTAAAATGGAGTAATTACTGGTATAATCAAGTAATATGAGGTAATATTGAGGACTTACCAATAAAGTAACACTAAAAACTTTGGGGTAAAGGAGGTAAAATGGAGTAAACCTCAAGTAATTTGGTTTCCAGCTTTTTCTGATAGAGGTTAAGAGGTTGTCAAATCCTCTAAATCTAAACCATATGATTTGTACGCCAGTTTCACGCAATTCCTGGTCAGAGTACGCCAAGTTGGCGGACCTTTTCCTAATCCTCAACTCAGTCCTTAATGCTTTGCACTATTAAAGTTGGAGAGAAAGTTGAGGTTTGCGAAAAAGTCCGCCGAGTTATCGGTGGACAGTGGACAGAGGAATGCTGGCATGCTTTTTCCAAGCTGAGGTTTCTCTTAATTGCACTAACAATTGCTAGTAGTTCAAATTGTCTTCTTCCTCTTTTTGCAGAATATTCATTGTTCCCGCAACAACTACCAAGCTCTTAGCGCCTCTCTTGCAAACGCAGGGCTACACAACACACAACAAAAATAAATAGTGGTGCGATGGATGTGTGGAATCAATCAACGAAATCTGTGATGTTTATCATCGTGATGATCGCAGAGGAGCATCCAACGTTCGAAGATCACCTGCATTTCCATCTTTTACTAGACTACGCAAAGTGAATTCACTTAACATAAAGGCTTCCCGCTCATATCAACTCAAGACTGACT
>JALLPH010001443.1:0-10073 GCA_036939855.1 Cyclotella choctawhatcheeana
TCGACGAGAAATGTCGAAAAATGTCGTGTCGTCGTGACATGTCGGCGACATGTCCCCGACATATGCAACTTAGCAAATTCAAAATCTTGCTCACAGCTCATGACAGGCATATCTGCATAGTTGACATTGACAGGCTTGTCAGCTCAATTCTTGCCTGCGACTGCAGGCATGGGCAGGCATCATGTTGAGGGGACAAATGCCAGTAGACAGGCATGGATACAGAAGATTTTTGATGACTAGTACTAGTAGATTCTAGTAGACTGCAAGAAGCCCGAGCCTCCTGACTGGATTCAACCAAGGGAACCAGGATTGAAGTTGAAGTCAACAAAACATATAATGAGGGATGAACCAAAAGCAAAGGAATAGTGGTCAAGATGCACATGGATTCTGGCAAATGATATCTCTTATGTCCCAAGAATCACAGCATAACTAGAACTATTAATCTATGCTAGTAAATAGAGGCTGCCTGCCATCATCGGGGCGACGGAGGTTGTGATTTGTATTTGTACTCAAGTCCGCCCCAATGGTGTTCAAAAAAAACTATGGGGGAATAAAGAGCATTATAGAATTGAGGTCAAGGTCAGATTACCATGACCATCAAACAGAGCTGCTCTCTGGCTTTCCAACACTGTTTACACTCTGATCAAATAATCTTTTAAAGTAACGTAATGTAAAGTTGGCTCTACTACAAAAAATTACAGAGCCAAGTGGTCCACCAGGAGTGCCCATAGCTAGATAATAGCATGCAGTTTGGCCATCTCATCACCTAAATCTTTGCCAAGGGATGTAACTTAACTACAAACTACATTGGCCATGAATTCCCTCCAGATTACCAAAAATCTCCACACTGAACTCATGGATCAGCATGAATTCCTTCTGGATCACAACTTTTGTTTCATATTACCTACCCACATCTTGATCTGTAGAGTCTTAGAGTAGATATTCTAATGATGAACTAGACATAGAAATCTGTCATGGATGATGTGAATGTTCTTTCCCCCATCCCCCCAGCAACTAACTAAACTTGTTGCTGGAACGAGAATTTGAAAAAAATATTTCAAAGATTCCCGTTATTCCTGAATCGTCCTTTCGCACGATTGACTCACAAAATCACAAATCACAAAATCGAGATCACAAATTTGCACAAATCACAAATTTTGTGATTTTTGTGATCTCCCTCCAAAGTCGCCAACCGCCATCCAAACTCCAAACTAAATGCTAACAGCGGATGGACAGGGTACACAACACACCCACCCCCAGCCGCCAGCCCTCTGCCGCAGCCGCAG
The DNA here is from genome assembly GCA_036939855.1 of Cyclotella choctawhatcheeana. Lineage (NCBI taxonomy): Eukaryota > Bacillariophyta > Thalassiosirophyceae > Thalassiosirales > Thalassiosiraceae > Cyclotella > Cyclotella choctawhatcheeana. The sequence continues at coordinate 1,287 of JALLPH010001443.1, forward strand.
CCAGCGACAGAGCCACCCTCCTACCCTCCGGATCGATATCATCATGCTGCGAGCAAACGTCCTTTCTTGGCTCGTAGCCATCAAAGCCCAAAGCCCATCCGAAAAGGCCGAACCCAACATAAAGCAAGCGACACCTCTGTGTCCTCTCGGTGTTTGGTGCGGTTACCGTGTATTGGCTCTACAGTAGGTACTCATCGTGTGGCCGAGATTAGCATCATTTGTTCTGTCACCTCTCAGTGAAGATGACTAATGACTACTGTAGCAACCGTTGAATCTAAGCTCGACACAGATGTTCAAGAGTCGAAAGCTTGCACAAACATGCACTTCCTAATTCAACACTAGCAGAACGAAAAAGTTCTTATCACGTGGGCTGGGCAATACCAGCAACGCCACTAAGAATTGAAACATTATCTTGACTGGAGAAGCAAATACTGCAAAGATGATAAACAGGTGGATGTCGATATGTGGGATTGGTCTTGCCAACGTGCTTTGAAGTATCTAAGGATGAAGCCGCTCCGGTTGATACAAAGCTACCATGCGGTTGATACACTACCATGTGTACTGTTCGTACATGGATATGCCGAAGCAGGTAAAACGAAACGATGCGCCCAAGTTCTACCAGCCCGCGTTGACACAAGTCGAGCCAATGCAACAAGCTACGCATTGGCTGCAATCAACTTAGATCAAACATTGGATCGATGATAATTATAATGCTCAATCATCAGGAATTTCAATTACTTTTTTGATAGTATTGTTTACTATATTAAAATTGACTTTACTGTATTAAAACAATTACGTCTTTGTTTGTTGGCACGTGAGCTCTTGTTTTGACCAATGAAGCTGATTGTTGTGCACATTGACTTTAACTTAATTTCAATTTGTCGCAACCTTTTAAGCACGCCACGATTGAAGTGCTCTGAATTAGTCTTACGTGAGACATAACAGTTGATTGTTGCCTCATCCACGGGAATCTTCTATTCCATCGTTTAAGTTGTTTGTTTATTCTATCTCATTTCAGTGACGTATGATGCCGTTGGTTGATTGTTGCTTTGATCTCTACTGAAGGTGCTGTTTTGCACAATTTCTGAAATATCCCTTCCGTTCGCGTGACGTGAAGGGAAGAGGAAGAGGATGCATTTGGCCTTGGCCGCTCGCTCCTGCTTTGTCCGATATCCGATATCGTCCCAGTTCGAGAGAGGACCATCCCATGCGATGGTTCAATTGGGGACAGTGTGCTGCTGGTACACGTTGAGAAATCGAATGCTCTGGTCAAGACAGGTGTCAGCGGTGGCAGCTGTGTAGGAGGCACCGCCATGGTGGGAGGAGCGACGGTAGTGCCAGTGGTGCGGCAGAAGGGGCAAGCCAAGGGACCACGGTGGGGTCTTGGTGGGTGGCACGTGGCACGACGGCACGACTCAGAACTCAGAAATGTGGCGATTGGCAGCAGTTTTCAAGTGAAGATCACAAAAATCACAAATTGTATGAGATCACAAATCACAAATCGCGGATCACAAATTTTTTGTGATCCGCAATTTGTGATTTTAGAGAGAACCGAGAATGGCACGAATTCTCGTTTTTTTGTTGCGAAAGCCCCCCACTTGAGTTTGTTGCAGTGTCACCTCTTCAAGTTATTGCCATTTCTTGCCATGTACATTCATTCAAACAGATAGTGAATAGGTAGACGAATGCAAGCAAGTTGTCCCACTGGTGATAGGGTTGTGGGACTTCATGTGTTGTCATTTGTTGGGTGTGGTGGGGTAGATGATGGCCCACCCCAAATGACAGCGACCAGTTGTTGTTCCAGTTGTTGTTTGACATAGTAATATTATTAGTAATATTGGCTGCCGGTTCTCTTCAACGTCAAAATCAATCTGCTTCCTTTCATGCAAATGCAAATGATATGAGGAGCCAGAAACCAAAAATGCGTCGATATGGTTGATTGATCGCTCTAACTTTCTCGGAGGAGATGTCAACAACCTCGTCGCCGATACGGTGATCATATTCATATTTGTTTGGCTTCTGCAAACACACTGACACTGCTAGCAGACTAACGTCTCAGTTCTCAGTTCCTCTAGACCAGAAAGGAGGAGAAGTTGACATTTTTGGATTTTTGGCGGGGGGTGCGAAAAACGAAAAATTGGTCTTGCGGATTTTTCATTGGCACCGGGCACCGAGTAGAGAAGAAGTAAAATAAGGCACTTATTTGTTGTTGGTGGAAGGGATCAACCTCAATCTCAATAATCCTATCAACCATCATAATAAGATCAATAGATGAAAATCCATCGTATCGCTGCCATCACTGGCAGCCTCGCCACAGCAGTAAAAGCAGAATGCAACCCTAATAACAAACCATTCCAAGATCGCATCGAACTTAAACGAGCCATCGATACTTGTTTCTATGGAGACGACCCAGCCACCGCCGCAACCTTGGTCGAATACAATCCTTATGCATGCGAGACACGAATCAAGCCACGTTACGGTTGGCCTATGAATACGTGAGTAGTTTCATCTCTGCTATTATTTTAGTGAGCAGTTTCATCTTACATTACATTATTCATGCATAGCTGGTGCACGGGATTGGTAGATGACATGCAACTGTTGTTTGTTGGGAAAAGGGATTTTAATGAAGATATAAGTGATTGGGATACGAGTCGTGTCACTAATCTGTACGAGACGTTTAGTTTTGCTGAGAGGTTTACTGGAGATATATCTAGGTGGGATGTTAGCAAGGTCTGGAAAATGTTTGGCTTGTTCAATGGTGAGACCATGCCAGTACTGTTTTTACTCCTCAAAGGGCCAATAATTTGATCATCAATATTCATATTATCTAACAATTTAGGCGCGACAAGATTCGACGGTGATATTTCAAACTGGGACACTTCATCTTTGGTAGATATGCAGTGGATGTTCTTTGGCGCTGAACGTTTTTCTGGCGACCTAAGCAAATGGGACGTTAGTAAAGTTACTAGCATGCATGAGGTATTTTATCAATGCTTCAACTTCAATAGTGACTTGAGCAGATGGGATACAAGTCGAGTCACAGACATGAGTTACATGTTTTACGAGGCGCCCATATTCAATTCGGACATATCTAATTGGGATGTATCAAGGGTTGTAGAGTTTGAACAGACCTTCTATGGGGCGGTTGCTTTTAATCAGGACCTCAGTAACTGGGACATTTCTTCTGGTAAGAGTTACCCAAATATTTCAATAATTTTAGGCCGATTGGAAAGTATTCCCATTCCCACTTACTTCACCCTCTCTTGTAAACAGCTCAAAATGTCAGAGGTATGTTTGAAGGCGCCAGGAGCTTCAATCAGAATCTCTGTGCATGGATGGAGCATGATTTTCCGTACGGCGAAGAATCCTCCTCGGCTATATTTGAAAATTCTGGTTGCTTATATCAGAATAGACCACTCTGGAGGAGTCAATATGGAGGTCCGTTTTGCAAGAGCGATTGCTCTGAGCTGTGGATAACCACAACCGAAGCAACCGAAGGGGTAAGTATTGAACATGACGAGTAAGCATTGATACCCACTTTCACTGAATCACACCAAAATATCTTTTTTCAAAGGCCACATTGGACGACGATTATGCTACTACTACCACCACAGAAGCTACGGCGGCAGAAGTTTCAACTACTGTACCGGAACTATTCACAGAAGCAGATGCTACCACAGGAGCAACTGAAGGTGTAAGTGTACCCAAACTGGATACAGAAGCGGAGACCAGTACTGAAGCTACAGAAGGAGTAAGAGCTTTTACAAGTTTCAAATACCATGCTTCATTTTCACTGATCTCATACTAATTTTCTTAATATATATAGTCCACATTTGATGCTACTGTCACAAAGACCACCGAAAGCCCCCCGGAGACAACTGCAACTGAATCGAGTACCGAGGCTACTGAATCAAGAGCTGAGGTTACAATAAGCCCCAAAGAGACTAGTGTAGAGGCTACTGAATCCACAACTGGATCTACATCTGTCATGGATGACGATCTCGAGAATACCGTTTCGAATGCCGAAGAAAACACGAACATTGACTCTCCGGCCAGTATCCTTTCTGGCAATAGTATGGTGATTGTGATTGGAGCCATAATACCCCTTTTCGCCCAATTCTTCTAGGATGATTAGAATGCAAATGAACCTGATATGTTCTTCTCGGTTTTGCCAAAATAGTAATCCATTATTCATTTTGAATTTATGTCACTTCTGTCCAGTGTTTGTCAGAAAACTGTTTGGTATCCAGTAAATGCAGCTTACCATAAATTCTAAATTCTTAGTGTTGTAACAGATTGTAACTATGGTGGCGAGAAACTCTTCCCATGAAGAAATATTAGCTGTGCTTGAACAGGAACACCAATTATTTAACTTTCAGCAAATATCTTTTGACCTCAGTCTCCGTAGCGACGACTAATAAGTATTCGCAACAACTCTTTCGTCCACCTATCCATTTTATATTGATTTCAGCACTATCTAAATACGGAGCATTTTCGTCGCATGCATTTGATGCTCCTCCTCTTGGAGCTAGAACTCCAGTATTCGGACAAGTCATTAATGTGTCCATATTGTCATTGGTATTGAGAAGCTCTTTGCCCGGATTCCACGAAAACACATATACGTGAAATCTTTCCCAGCTTCTTTCGTCATTCTTGATTGTTATCGTGCGATCATCAGAGCTGCTTTTATCGAATGTGAAAGAGTCAGTGATTGGTTCATCTCTATGTACCAATGGATCCATCAAACACAATGCCCAGTTCTCGTCGTCCTCTGCTTGAATATCGGAGGAGTATAGACTATCTGCAAACTCTTGCCCTATTCTAGTGGATCCTGCAAAAAGTGAATCTTGAAATTGATACTTCCCTCCATGTAGATTATTTACTACTTCTCCGACGCTCTTCATTTCGTATTCGTTGTAGGATGATTCAGCTCTTCTATGGATCGAGTGATTATTATTATATGCTCTTGCTATGAAGGCATATGTTGATGAAGTTGTTAGCAGATAATAATTGTAGGTTAGCAGCACTGCAATATACTTTCTGGTTGTCACTTTTATCATCATGTCTCTTTAATTTGAATAGAAGAAGAAGATGCAACACATCAGTACCATCATAGATAATATCTCCTTACTGGTCAGCTATAAGTTCTATTTGTATAACAATTAATTAAAAACGGCCGTTCCTAGCCGCTTCCAAGTGACTCTGACCTCAAAATTAAGCAACATAAGGGGGGCTTCGCTGCGTGGGTTAGCGGTCAAGCCCCCAAATTTTTGGCCCACGGTCGCAGGTTGGGGCCGCCCCGGCAGGGAATTTTTTGCCTTTTTTCTTGATTTTTCAAGGGACTGACGCAAGAAGAGCCCCTGACCCTATCATCATGGGGTCACGGGGGTCCCAGAGGGTTACGCGTCCGATTTTTTAGTATCTTAAAAAAGTTGTATTTGCGTTGATTGCCTAGCTGAAATGCCATGAAAGCACTTTGATCCACTAAATCTAAGACCATCTTGGACCATCATTAACATTCGTGACCTCTATCATCCTACCGTTCTGATCAATAACAACTACGCCCCTTCAACAATCGCATTCATATTAATATCTCTTCGTAACCTCTCTCGCACATTCGTCGTACTAACGTCCGCGTCTAGAGGTGAGGCTACGAACAGATATCTTGAGGCGTATTGGGCTGAATATAACAAGCATCGTCTTGCCACCAATCATAAGATAATCTCATCACGCAGACCCATCACACATCACACAATGGATGGTTCCCCTCAACTTTCTCTCATCGATAGCAGCAGCGGTGATGAAAATGGCGGTGAGCTGATGAACTCTGATGCCCCAGAAGAAGTGGAGGAATCCGCAGAAGTAGAGGGTGGATGTGCAGACAATTACCAACTACTGATAGAACAATGTGAAGAGAAGTCGCGCACTGGAAACAGCATGGTAGAAAGTGTCGTCACAAGAGCGTTTAAGTACTCCCACGACAGGTTTAGTTCCTGTCTTGGGATTAGCTGGCACCACCTCATGTTCACAGCGGTACACTTTTTTCCCATCCGGTCCAGAACAAGTGATGGGCGTAGGATTGCCGGTGATAGTATCTTGGCAGTCTCTGGCTACAGAGGGCATCACACGGAGAGGCGCGTCGCCTGACGGGAGCAGAACAATTTTGACTCCTCTGGGACCAATGAGGTCATTCTCTGTGTAAAACAAGGTGCCATCTTCCGCCACGCCTGTGGGGACGCGGTCTTTAAGGCTCATATCTCTGTCGAATCTGTAGAGTGAGTACGGTGGTGTTGAGGCATCAACTCTTAGCTGTTGAGGCTTGACGCTTAGCTATTGAGGATTGGGTGCGGATTGGCGGGAAATTTTTTAAGGGTTTGAGTGATACGTGGGGTTTTACGTGGGGTCACGGGGTCATCAGAGGCTAATTCACTTTTACTGGAAGGGTTAATATGGGGTTATGGGGTTAAAAATGTACGATCAAATCCTCTAAGAGGCGGTCTGAAAATTTTTTAACGTCAGTCCCTTGGATTAGGAGATATATTTGGAACATCGCTTTTGGTATCAGAAGGAATTACCACATCTACACACAATTTCATCTGATATCTTTTCGTAAGAAAAGGTCTGCAGCCTTCGTACACAGCAGTTTATATGCTTATTTCCAATGAAACTATATTTTATTATCAATTTGTAATGAATTGGTGTGGATTACTGTCGATTACTCAGTAGATTTTGCAGAAAATGCAGGGTTGTTTGGTCATCTCATTTTCTTTTCTAAGCTAAATTTCGTGATTGATGTTTGATGTTGTTTGGGTACATTTTCTGATTGAACCCGTCATGAATAACTTGTCCACACTTTCTGTTAGGAAAGATTACATAGTACTTTTTGCTTCTCAAAAGAATGTTAAGTTGCTCCACATACATAATCCATCGCGTGTTCAATATTCCCACTTCTTGTACTACACTTTTTCAAAACTCAAACCCCCGACTCTTCAACTTCTCCTTGGCAATATCAATCTCTCTCCCCAACTCCAAACTAGCATGCGCACAATCCTCAAACGTTGCAACTTTATACAATACACAACTCAAGGCGTACACTCCTAAGCAGATCAATGCCCATAATGGAAGGTAGGTAATGAGTACTTCGGTCGTGGACGACGAGAGGGGAGAATATTTTTGTATTGTCGTTGTATTGGAGAGTGATGTTTTCCATAGGGAGAGAAAGAGTACGAAGATGGATAGGAATAATTGATAGCGAAGTAGTCCACCCATTATTCTATTTTGATTCTGAATGTTTTTTTATGCCGTCTCTTGATTCTTGATGATGAATATAATATTGCCCTTTTTCGCTCGACTGTCTGGACGAAACCCCAGATGAATCTCAAAGCTATTCAATTTTTCGTGGTGTTCTCTGTTATTTGCTTGTGTTGACGTATGAATCAATGGTCTTATCAGTTGTTATCAGACGATAGCGACGATCGATATCGACAGGTCGAGGTTCGAGGTCGAGGTCGACAGGTCGACAGGTCAGGGGCTGGGGGCTGGGCGGTTGGCGGTGGGAGCAGGGGGGGCGCCCCCAAGATATTTAGTTTATGACGCATTTATGACTACATGACGTATTTTATGACGTCATGTCACACATTGTAGAGGGCTCTTTCATTTAGAAGGCAAATCCGCTCGTCACCACCTAAAGTCCTCCCTGTCAATTGAAACCGAGAGAGAGATGAAGGAATTTATTGCCCCCTAACGGCTCTTTACTGTGAACGACCCCTTTCAATTTTTCATTCATCTCAAGCATTCTCACACACACAACTAACACACAACAGACAACAGACAACACAGATTCATCAACCAGGAATCTAGATCAGCTCCTCAACTCCATCTCAACTACCTACACAAAAGCCAGCTTCCATAGCCGCGACATCGATGGTCAATTAGATTGAGAAAGAGCCCAAACTTGACATATCAGGGCGGCCGACCGGCCACGCAACCATTCCACTAAAACAACGATGCATCACAAACGTACAAAGAAGGCCAAAACTCCGTATGCCCCCCTTCCTCTAAACTTCAATGATCCATCATCATTCATATGTGGAGAATGCGGTTCTGCTGCTCCTCCACCGTCACCTACCATGTCACCTACCATGTCAACGCATGACAATAATAGTAATCCGAAGCGTCTATCTTTGAATATCGATAGGGGGGCAGTGCCACTAATTAAACTGATTCCATCTGTAATTAATGTGACTGCTGAGGAATGTCAAAGTACCTGTATTGTTACCATTGAATACAATGCTACTCCACTTCAACTTCAGCAACAAACTGTTAGTAAGATGAATCCACAAGAAGCCAAGGAGAATTTACGAGATGATATGGCTACAGATATATTGAATAGATTGACTGAAAGGGGATTCTCATTTACTGTAGTAGACAATCCTGAATCTGCAAGCAACTCCCAACAACAACCAATTCATGCTTCAACTCAACAAACAGTCAGAACACGGCTACATATTACATCGGGGCTTTGCTGCCCAACTGAAACACCCATTATCAAATCGTTACTCAAACCTCTTGATGGTGTTGTCAAGATTGGTGTTAATGTAGCCACCAAGGTGGCATGGATTGACCATACAGATGCCATTAGTGCTAAAGAGATGCAAGAAGTTTTGATTCGAGGCAAATTTTGCGTAGAGATTACAAAGGATGGTAGTGCTGCTGCTACTGCCATTGTCAACAATGCGTTTGTTAAGGAGAGCAGATCCAACTTTGTGGAGAGTACGCTGTTACTCA
>JALLPH010001444.1:0-11424 GCA_036939855.1 Cyclotella choctawhatcheeana
CTGCACATCACGCATGGCCAGTGGATCTACCGCAATATATCCAAACACCATGCGACACTGGGTTTGATACGAAAAACCGAACGCCGAGCCATGCTCCTTGAGATCGACCGGCTTGTCCAGTTAACACCTGAAGACGTTCCAGAAGACAGTAAGTTCATTCTAGAGATAGATTTCTCCACGCTCCGCTACGCCGACACAAGCACGCAAAATTACTGGGTGCACGCGGTGAAGGCAGCAGTGGTAGCCGGCAGTCGGAGAACCTTCCTCCAGCGACGACGACAGAGATCCACAAGCAGCGGGCGCGGACAACCGCCGTCAATCTCTCCTCCAATCCCATACGGTTCCAATGACGCCCGACCAGCGGGTCCAACTATTCTAGGCAAACACAGTCGTCACAGCTCAGGGGGCATCTTAGACGGGTCTAACAAGCGCAGGAAGCCAGACTAAAACATTTTGGGGCACTACCAACAGGAACATCAGGTGGAAGTTCTCTCAACGTGCGTGGCATCACTATGTAAAATGTCATCTTCCGGCCCCTGTTAGATGAGCCGAGGAGTAATGTAGCATTGCTGTCGCCCCAGGCGGCCTTGCTGTGACGATCTCATGGGCATAAAAAGATCCTCTGGACCTCACTTGTTAGATAGTAGTTTTAAAGTGTGAATTAATACGTATTTATTGATTTTGTATGTTGCATTTGTTGCACGAAGTACGAAGCGCTCAGAGACATCATGAGAAGTTGTTGCGGGAACAGTGAATATTCTGCGAAAAGAGGATAAAGATCAAATTCAAATGGAACTACTAGCAAATGCTAGCAAAATTGCGAGAAACCTCAGCTCTTCGGAAAAAGTATGCCAGCATTCGTCTGTCCGTCGATAACTCGGCGGACTTTTTTGCAAACCTCAAAATCCTCTCGAACTTTACTAGCGCAAAGCAATAAGGACTCCATTCTGAGGATAATTGGGAAACAAGTCCGCCCATTTGGTGTACTCTGACCAGGAATTGCGTGAAACTGGCGTACAAAATCTCAAGGCTTATGACTGACTGCAACGCTTTGTACCTAGATAGTGCTTACTGTGGTTGGGATGGGAGGCCATGCAGCACAAATGAACTATCTCTAAGGGCTACCTTATCTACCCCAATAACAAAGGTAAAATTACTAATACTAAGTACTCTCTATATCTACATAGGTAGGCCAAACAACAACGACCACACACACACAACAACGAACAGAAAACAGAAAACAGAACACACGTCTCGTGGCGTGAACCATGTGGGCCGCAATCAAATCGGACTTTAAAGAATTCGTCGCAGAAACCGCCGAAGAGACCAAAGCCGTCGTCACCACCAATAGCAAGCTCGCTGTAGCATCTGATGACACTGCTGGCATTAGCAATAGCAGCGATGCAGGCACCAATAACAACAGGTCATGGTGGTCAGGTGGAAGCAGCAGCTGATCAACCTCGTTGTGTGCGATGGCTCCTTGAAGTCGAGCGGCGTTCATTTCTTCGTTGGTTGGCATGGTATTGGTATTGCAGTGGATTCGGTGAGTTTAGATGTCTTGGTGTTTGTGATTTTGATGCTGCTTGCTTTGTTCTACGCTCTGAGCTGCTCTGAGGATCTTCTCACCAAGTGACATTTCAGTGATAGAAAGAGGCAATACAAACAAAGATAAATCTATGATGTGATTATGACCGTTGAATAGGTTAGGTTAGGTTATCATCGCTACAACTAGTGCTTTTGCGCCGAGATCCAGGATTTCTCAAGTACTGTTCTCCAACAATAAAGTGAAATCCACTCTGGTCATTGCATCCCGGGAACCATTTTTCAGCAGATAGGGGTGTGTGAGTTGAGTGGGGATGAGGTAATAACAACTCTACTTCTGCTTCTCATCGTGTGCGAAGGACTAGGAGCTTGACCTGAAGAACATATCCCCGATGAGGAGGATACTAACTTTGTTTCAGGACACACTCACCAATGCCATTGTAATGTGGAATGATTTGTTGCATTTGCATGGTTTTCCAAATTTGTCTGGGCTCAATCTAGTAGCCTATGGGAGCAGACTTGTAAGGACTGCAAAGACAATTAATCTACAAGACACTCGCATTTCTTTTTCGTCTAATCAATCATAACCTGTTGTGCAAGTTTTGTGCTGGTCCAAATAGGCTGAAATTAGCAGTCTAATTCCCGTCTCTATCATCTCCATATTTCACCATAAATACATTTCAATTCATCCATTCAAGGCCAAAGACTGCAAGGGAGTGAAAGTTGTTTGTAAGATCTCCACATTTCCCATTATCTAATAAGTTTTGAGATGACCCCCCCAAACAACAAAAAAGGCATCTCTCATACTTGTTTGATAAAGGGATGGGGGTTATGTGGTGGGGTGTGATTACGTCAACTCTCTTGGCACGGCAGTAAAAGGGGGGGGTATTCTGACAAGCCCCCATTGTTTCAGGACCCCAGTTACTGCCTTCCGTCCCTCACCGGAGAGGGTGGACTTGAGGAGTGCATGGAATGAATGTTGGTGCAGTTTGTGATGATGGAAACGGGGTCAGAGCTGCTCGCCATTCCCTCGAGCTCATTTGGGCGTGTTGTTTTTCCTTCTGTGTTGTGTCAGTCAGGGGGCGGGATTGACAGTACAGATCGACGTTGGATATAACACTTGATGGGGGGGAGGAGACCCCCCAATTAACAGCACGATGATTGCTGTCCACAATAAAAATAAATTGGTGCTTTCGATTAACCTGGGCAAGCAGCCAAAGCCACAGGACTTAACGGATGGAGTAATCCCTTTCATAGGGCCTCCATATTGAAAGGGTTACGTTCGTATGGTTGGGTGGGGGCATCGCTTGGATGGGGCAATGGGTGGATGGCTGTGTTGAGATTATTGGCTCGGCCCGGCCGCAGCCTCGGCGGGGCCTACCTTTTCCCTCTCGACGGAGGGTCGGTGTTTTTGGAGCTTGTTTGTTCGGGGGCAGCACGACTGGATGATGTAAGAGGCGTAGGAGGATGCCTAGATTACAACAACGTCGTGGTCAGAGGTGCCCCGGCCACCATGGTTGGAAGGCTGACTGAATGGTATAGAGGTACCTTAAGGCGAACGGTGGTGGCTCGCTCCTCGCTCCATAGGTCGCAAGTGTGACCCCTTTCGCATTTTTCGAGCAGGCCTAACATGCTGCCGAGCCCCTTCCCCATCTGGGTCTGTTATTAATTATTGGTCTTGCTCATAGAACAAGTTCTCTAGTCTTGCTTCAAGTCCAGTACTTTTATCTGGATGGGATTATGTTCTTGCTTCAAGCCGGCATTTATTACTTATTCTGAGCGAGCATCTGACGAAAGTGAGTGGCGCCCACTCTCTACCCAAACTATCTATGATAACCGGCGACCCTCAACACCATGGCCGCGGCCGCCAGCCGCCAGCCCCGCCAACCGAATATTATTATCTCACCTTTCACGCTGACCCCGCCCATGCCATCCACAAAAACCCACGTAACGCTTAATCGCCTAAAGTAGGCCTCCGCCGTGATGCCACCAAACACAACCAACACCTCGAGAGGCATCACCCATCCGTCCAACAATCCTGTGTTTTGTGTTTTGACCTCGAGTCAGTTCACCTCGAGTCAAGCCGTCCCGAAGCATCTACCTTATCTACTCTGCCTACTGTGTACGTACAGATGGCAGTTCAGTCGATCTTCAAAAACAGAAAGTGCGAGGACTGTTCCCGAGCTCTCAAGAGAGGGCAACGCTCCTCCGTCGTCAGCTGCCTCCAACAAGAACAACTGAAATTGAAATTTATTTTAAAATACCAACATTCACGTGGGCCAAAGTGGAAAAGAAAGTGGAGGCTAAGAGTGCAGAGCATGCAGATATTGGAGCTCTCCGGGGATTGAAACTGAAATTTATTGCAGAGCATGAACTAAACACTGTTCTGTGCAGTAGAGCTCCTCGGGTCTCCCGGCAAATTCCCACCCCACAAATGAAGCAATTCTTAATTCTATGCCTGTTCATGGCCGCACCGGCAATAGCCTATCGCATCCAAGGCAGTATTGATGAATTCAAGCCCTTTGTCCCATACGAAACTGGATTTGTAGCTAATGTAAGTGTATTAGAAAGTCGTGTTCGTGCAACCATCATTTTGAGATGACTAATCAATGCGTTTTGAAATCTTACTCTAGACCCAGGATCTGGCTGCGGCTCGACGAACACGTCTGAATCAAGGATACGAATCTTCCTTACTCCAAGGCAGCAGTGTTGGAAAAAATAGACTCTTCTCCTGCGATCAAATGGTGGGTCCAATTGACGAGAAATATTATTGTCGGGGAAAGGAATACGGCTACTGTGATCGTCGCTCTGGCACCTGCTTTTGCAATGATGGCTACATGGGTGATTCGTGTGAAAGCTGTGACCCTTCTTACTTTCCCTACGGTGGACTATGTTATCCCAAGAAATTGTGCCCCAATGAATGTTCTAATGCCGGAGTCTGTAATTATTTCACTGGACAGTGTGAATGCAGTAATCATCGAGCAGGCGATGATTGCTCTGTCTCCAAATGCTCTACCTTTCATGAGTTTTGCACCTCCTGCGACGACAACCAATGCCTCGAGTGTGAACAAGGATGGAGTGTGATGAGTGAAGCGCAAATAGGGTCACAATGTGAACCTTGTTATAGGTTTGATCCGCGATGCTTGAACTGTAACGCAACAACGTGCAATAGCTGTGTAGATCTCCTGCTCTTTTCCATCCATCGATCTGGTCGGCGGCTACAAGATCCTCCCTTACCCATAGATGAACTGACTAGAGAGCTAAGTGTTACAGTCCCATTTGGCAGCACTCAAGAAGATGCATTTTATGATGCAGAGCATTACTTTTTAGTTGATCCTAATCAAGTTCCACTAAAAGAGTCTGCTGTAGAATGTCATCAGGGCCTGAATTCAGATGACTCTATTGATTGTATCCCTTATAATATGACTTCGCACGTCATGTGTGGCAATCACGGAACCATAACATTTACTTCTCCAGAATTTGCTGTGCGAGAAGATGCAAAGCACATACGACTGACTCTGCAACGTTCCGGCGGCGGAGTGGGAGAAGCCAGCGTGTCATATTCCATCTATCCAATAACTGCAGATTATCAAGATGTAACAGCAACTGCTTACTATACTTCAAATCAAACAGTAGTGTTTCGTCATGGTCAGGTTCGAGCATCGTTTTTGGTGACAATTAACGATGACAGAATTATGGTGAGTGGATAAGTTGAGCATTATATGCATATCCTTTGATGTTGATAAATTCACATCTAATTGGCTATTCAACTGCAGGAAGAAAACGAAACGTTCAGTGTGCACCTTCACAACCCGTCTCCGTCAGGCAAAGTCAGACTAGGGACACAACAACGAACAATTGTGACGATAATTGACGATGATTTGCAACAGACATGCTCCAATCAAACCAATGTGAGTCAGAACCAAACGGACTTGGGTGAGACATACGCTGGTATTCCTCTGCAGTTCACCGTCAATGCTACATCCTGCTCGGGCAAAGCTCAAACGGCTGGCGGTGATATTTTCAAAGCTGTTGCCCGTAAGGTGGCCAGCGCCAAAGAGATGACATATGGAATCGCACCTTGGTTTATCGGAACGTTCGATGACAATGGAAATGGAACTTACCAAGGTGCTGTAAATGTTACGAGTACAGGTCAATACGAGCTTGACATTTTCCTGCTAATCCCAGGTGGTTTACGAGGATGTTACTACACAGATGCATTTCTCAGTGAGCCTAGACTGGATTTGATTCGCACAGATGCAACTGTCAACTTCACATATGGTACAGGTCCCATCACAACATTTGCAAAGGACTTTGTCTCTGTTCGATGGAAGGGATGTGTTCTGCCATTTCACACAGAAGTTTACACGTTCTGGCTAGACATTGATGACCAGGCAAGGCTATGGATTGACAATGAATTGGTCATAGATTCGTGGGCGTTTTCTTCTAGTTCATCGTCGTCAATGCCACATGTGGAACGAAAGCTACAAGCATCTGTGCCACATGACATTGTCCTCGAATACCGTGACATAACTGGCAGCGCAAAGGCCCGACTTCTTTGGTCGTCTCCAAATACGACTCTGTCTGCCATTCCTCCATCCAATCTTCTTTACAAAGAAAAAGTAGGAAGATACAATTTTACAGTGCACGCGTCTTCTGTTGATGCCAAGGAATCCTCCGCAACTGGGGAAGGGATTCACGGCGGCGTTGCGGGAAAAGAGCTCTCTTTCACAATTCAGCCCAATGACAGGTTTGGAAACTTTAGAGGATGGCCATTGTATTCTCTTCCTCGTGATATCCGGCATTTGGATTACTTCTATGCTAGTGCCACTCTTTTGGATAGTAATTTTGGGGAAGTGTTTGTTCCAGTGAATGTGCATTATAATGAAACTACGAGGGAATTTCTAGCGTTCTATACCCCAATTACAAGCGGAATCTATCAGCTCAATGTTACAAGTTCTGAGAGTGGCAGCATCGATGCAAAAGAGCATATATTGGGGTCTCCTTTCATGGTAGATATCTTACCCGGTGCAACATTTGCTCCTCTTAGCTTGGCATACGGTTCTGGTTTACATTATGGTATGAGTGGGGTGAACTCAACATTTTACATCGAAGCACTCGACATGCACTCGAACAGACGTAACCAGGGAGGTGATGATTGGACAGTAAAATTGTCGAGTGTTGATGATTTCTCGAATTACCAAGATGGAATCATCCAAGATCATGGAAACGGGACATATACAGCACATATCATGCCAACAAGGTCAGGCAAAAATGAATTGGAAGTAAAGTTGAATGGTAGTCACATCCGCGGATCTCCATTTGAAATGATTGTCATTGCAAATCAAGCCGTTGGATCAGCGTCATTCGTAGGGGAAGGTGTGATTATAACTGCACTGGGAGAAGAGTCTATTTCTCTCCAATGGTCCAATGACAGCTTTATATTTTAATAGCAAGTGTAAGGCTGCCAATTTCTAAGATTGAAGATGAATTCAACTACGACCTCTTGAGTCATAACTAATATAATCTGTCTTGTTAGATTGCGTTATATTGCTGTAAACTAGAAAAGAATCATTAATGATTTCGGATTCAACACAATTCAGCAAGTTACTTTATTGTGTTCGTGATTAGGCAAGTCTACCTCAATACGAAATGCCCAACACCAAGAGTCTCGTTAACGTAGTTAAGAAAGTTCTCAGAAAATATTTGCCTACGCATCTCATATTCGTCTTCTTCAAAAGCGAGGTCATCACCTCCCGATGATGAACGCCAGCCTTCGCCTTCAATGCACTCCCAGTAGTTGCTGAGTGATCTAATAGTATCATGGATACAATGGAGGTTGTGGATATCCTTACCCCAAGAGTCCCGCATTTCGTTAAGAATCATGTGAGGACACAAGTTTTGCCATCCGGGTGATAGACGAATCTCTCCTCCATGCTTGATTTCAATGAGCCCAAGTGATTCTAAAATATCAATCTCGTGACATAGCCCTGTGACTTGATCAGAAGAAAGATAAGTAATAATCCACTCATCCATTATATTTACTTCAGATGTAGATGACGCTTGCTCAAGACGTTCGATGCGGTCATTATCAATCATAAACTGAATGTTTTCAAAAGAGAGGTCACCAGGCTTCCGAGGGTTGCCCTTGAACATAGTTTCTCTGGAAAGAGGAGTTGTTAATTTGGTCCGATGACGTTGTTGCCTATAAGCAAAAATAGGTAATGAGACTAGTACATCAGTGTGAATTAAAACATTGCACAACAAAAACGTACCAACCATAATCACCATGACTTGGTTCTTGGAACACATGGCCGTGAGTTTTGCTAATATGCCTCAAAATTTTGGCAAGTGAATGCGGGTTGGGTGTCGCTTTCGTTTTCGCTGCCTCGGCATTGTTATTTAGTTTGGGCCGCTTTGAAATTGAACCATCTGATGGTGCTGCTGAGTCTCGTTTCGAGCCAATGTTTGCTAATGCATTCAACGGAAGATCCTCTTCGTCGCTGTCATCATCTGAATTGACGTTGGCGATCGTTTCCTCATTTAATGCAGCTGCATTAGACCACAGGATAGTGTCATTTGTAACTTCATCCGTTACTGATGCAATAGCAGATAATACCAAAGTACACAAAGACATTGGAGATAGGACAGCTTTTCCCATTTCTGTACTTTGCTTAATCTCCATATTTAGCACAAACTCTGCTTCTTTCTTTGCCGACTCAGACTCGGCTCGAAGCGTCTTAAACCGTTCAATGTAAGCAGCTTCCAATGCATTGCGAGCTTTGGTATTTATGGATGACTTCTTGACAATGTCAGGAGATACATTGTAATCAGATCTACTGGAACTAGCAAACAATTTCACATCTCTGTACAGCAGACATTTTGGGTCATTGATCAGTTCATGAGTTTTGCTTCCACACCGGCAACCACTCAAAGGACGAGCAAGCGAACGTAGAATGTTTCGCTTTGCATCAGTCAATGGCCGTTCAGAGAGTGAATTGTTTTCGTTATCCGCATCACTTTCAACTTCTGACTTCCATGCTAAAGCCCAGTGTTCCTTTGCCAAACGTCTCATCTCAGACTCGATCTTGTTGCCTTCGTAGGCCAATTTCGTTTCCAGGATATCAATACTCCTTCGCTGCAAGACTTTACAAACATCCTCCTTTTTCAGACAAGCAGCAAGTACGTCTTTTTGTGAAACGGGCTGAAGGGCCATACCCGTCGATAGTTCTCGGCGAACTGACGACAAGGATTGTACTAATATTTGCCACTCAGGCGGCGTGAACTCGCCCGAAATCACGTTTTCTCCCGCAGTAGTGAAATGAATTAGAGGCAAGGCAGAAGTATCTATGATGTTGGCATCCTGTGGACCAACTAACTTGAGGGAAGTGGGAGTGCGTGTTGTTAAAGGTTCTTTGATCCGTGCAATTTCCAAACTACAATGGATTACCCCGGTCTCAGTATTCTCAATAGAAGTTGTTGCAATCGCCTTGCAGGCTTGAGAAAGTGTCAAACCTCCTACATGACGTCCGTTCACAGTAAGAATAATGTCACCCGATTTTAATGCCAAGATGGACTCATCCTCCTGTTCGCCATCACTTCTTGATGCATGAACAAACGTGGCTTTGGATGCATCGGTGACCATCAAGACACCGTAGTTGACTCTCTTTCTACGCTTCTTCCTCTGAGGTTTATCGATCAACGTATTAGTTGATGGAGTTTGAACAACTGCATTGGTCTTCGTTGCATCTGATGTAATGGCACTGTCTGGGAGTTTAATCGAATTCAGCAACACATTGTTTGATTCTTCCTTTGCATCAACGATTGTTGTTACACCAGTTATTGACTCATTTTCCACGGCACTGCTCATGACTGAAATATTAATGGAGGAGTTTGTAACCATTTTCATCTTTCCGTCCGTCGGTTTGTCCTCATCATCTTCGCGAGGCACCAACACACTCCTGCATTCGAATCTCAACGTTACGCCAAAAGATTCGCCCACCTTCTTGGTCATACACACTTTCTTCGTCAGTACTTGATACGAATCCCGAAAGGGACTGTATTTATCCATTGGATTTTCGTGTAGAATGAGAGGCTTTGGTTGAGTTGGCTTTGGCTTGGTTACTACTTGTAAAGTAGAGGAGTTGACCGAATAATTGGGGACAAATGGGATTGACTGTGGATGATGATACCATGAGTTGTAGTAGTTGTTGGGTGCATAGAATTGAGGTACCCCCATACGCTGAAATGCAATTGTTGGATTAAAAGATGGAACCATTGCCACCACATCTTGCCCTCTACCATTCTTTTCCTCAACCTCCACAACATGCCTTTTCTCCACTTCCGTCACCAAATACTGAAGAGCTTCTCCCACCGCGTAAGACACACCACTCCTCCTCTCCCACTGCACCCGAACCTCCGCTCCTTGGACCAATCGAGACAAACACCCCGCCACCTCCTTCCTAATCCATTTTTCCTTCCTAGCCTCCTCGTCCATCTTGCGTTTTTCTTCCCTAACTCGCCGTTCCTCCTCTTTCACCTTTAGCAATCGTAATCTCTCCTCCTTTTTGCGTCTACGTTCTTCTTCTTTGGCGGCTTGCTCCTTTTCGTATTGGATTTGACGTTGACGTTCCTTCTTTTGGTGTTTGAGTGCGGCAATTTGTGATTTGAGTTGTGATTTGAGTGTGGGAGGTTTGGTTGATTTTACGGGTCGATTCTTTTGGGGGCGTGCAGATGATGTTGTTGAGGTTGGTTTGACCGTTGTGGATGGTGCAGGTCTGATTGTCGTGGTGCTGTTGATAAGTGAGTTGGTGGAACTACTAACTGACTGGTTGATAGTTTTCTTGGGGGTGGGAGTAACGTTAGGATTGCGACGATGTCCATGTGAATCAATTGGCTGTTGTGACTTGGCTGAAGGAACAGTTGAGTGCTTTGTGGATGGAAGTTTCACGGAGACTGAAGTTTTATGCGGAGTCACTGCACTGCCCATGTGTTTATTCGCACCGTTAGAAACAATGTGTTCACTTTTGGGCCCCGTAGTCATACCGTGATCTACAGCTTTTAACGACGCCTTGGTCTTATTGACTTGTGTGATGTGAGCATTGTTTGGTTTTGGTTTCACTGGTGCTGCTGCTGTTGTTGCTGCTTGCACTTTCTTTTTGAGATAGGGATTGGCCACAGCCGGTCGAGCCGGATGGCCTCCGATGCTGCTGCTGGTATTACTGTCCAATGCCATGGCTTGGTTATTGGTGTAGGTTGAATCTCTGCTACTTAGCTGTGCTGTGTTCTCGAAAGTGAAGTAGAAATTGGGAATTGGATGAGACGAGTGTGCGCCATTCAAGTGAGGGGAGAGTGTTGAGTGCATAGAACAATAAACACTAGATATGACACGCTGTACGAAATCCTTCGATTTTCAAATTTTTTAAAAATCCCGTGATGCATGATTGAATAAAAACTCCACTTAGAAACTCGGATGAGGTGAGTGAAAACTTGGTGAAGTTTTTTTTCACAACCGACAACCCACACCCAACAGCCGACAGCAGCTGCAAGCAACAAACAGCTCCAAAACAACGCAACGCCATCGCCATCGCCCGTCGATGAATAGAACCGCCACGCCACCGCCCATCAGCTCAACTGTCAATCATCCAGCCGAACCACATTGCTTGTCTCTTCGCTTTCGGTTGCCGCCTCTCCTTCCGTCAATGTTCCAGTTGATTGTCGCCTCACAGTCTTCTCCGCGCGCGTTGTCGTCAATTCCGGACTCAGTCTTCATTCCACCCGTCAATTCTCTTCTGCTAGGTGATTGACGACCAATCGCCTGCGCCCTGTCAAGGCCTTCCGCCGTTCGCTGTTCGCTGTTATTCCGGTTGGTTGTTGCTTGGC